>VNKC01003997.1:0-111917 GCA_008042775.1 Drosophila pectinifera | reverse complement strand
ATTGAATAAAATTTTATTTTCGTTTATCTTTAAATGCGGTATGCAGATTAATTAACCAAATAAAATCTAACATAGAACTGCTTCCCGATTTGAAATTAAGGCTGTTTTGGCTGAGCTATGCTTAATTTTAACTTTGATTTGTCCAAAAAATAAGTCTTAGTGAATAACAGCAGCAGCAGTGAATAACAGCAGCAGCAGCAGCCGCCTTTGTTTACATAGAATAATCCACAAAACTGATACTTTTAAAGCATACTTTTAGGGGCTTCCTATGTATCCGCTGTTTTTAAGGCTATTTTGGCCAAGTTATGGATATTCTTAAGTTTGATTTGTTCAAAAATTAGGATATAAAAATGCCAATTTAAGGACCCAAAAATCCGCATACTTGAGGTCTTCTGGAGAGCATAATTCGGCGAAAAATGGAATGACAGCCAAATGCCATATATATTCCGAATCGCTGTTTTTAAGGCTGTTTTGGCCAAGTTATGGATATTCTTAAGTTTGATTTGTTCAAAAATTAGGATATAAAAATGCCAATTTAAGGACCCAAAAATCCGCATTCTTGCGGTCTTCTGGAGAGCATAATTTGGCCAAAAATGGAATGACAGCCAAATGCCATATATATTCCGAATCGCTGTTTTTCAGGCTGTTTTGGCCAAGTTATGGATATTCTTAAGTTTGATTTGTTCAAAAATTAGGATATAAAAATGCCAATTTAAGGACCCAAATATCCGCATACTTGAGGTCTTCTGGAGAGCATAATTTGGCGAAAAATGGAATGACAGCCAAATGCCATATATATTCCGAAACGCTGTTTTCAAGGCTGTTTTGGCCAAGTCATGGTTATTCTTAATTTTGATTTGTTAAAAAATTAGGATATAAAAATGCCAATTTAAGGACCCAGATATCCGCATATTTGAGGTCTTCTGGAGAGCATAATTTGGTCAAAAATGGAATGACAGCCATGTGCCATATATATTCCGAAACGCTATTTTCAAGGCTGTTTTGGCCACGTTATGATTATTCTTAATTTTGATTTGTCCAAAAATTGGGATATAAAAATGCCAATTTCAGGAACCAGATATCCGCATACTTGAGGTCTTCTGTGGAGCATAATTTGGCCAAAAATGGAATGATAACCTTGACTTTGGTCTCCTAGAAAGTGACCATCGGAGATGACCTAAAGGTTTTCCCCCTATCCCCAACTTTTCCCCAGTTGACAGAATGTCCGTCGGAGTGTGTGTGTGTGGGAAGAGGGTGGAGTGTGTGCACTGATGTTGTCAACGCATCAACTCAGCCTGAACTCAATCAGTGAATCACTTCACAATTCGCTGATCAAAAGGAAAACAATCATACGCATTTGAAGTGTCAGAAATTGCCAAAGAGGAAAAGCCTCGACTGAGGACATGGACGAGGGCGAAACCGAGGGAGCGCGAGAGCGAGATGGCCAGAAGAGAGAAGCAGGACCCTTTGGTCCCTTCGTACTTTCTGCCATTTCGCCATGTTGACACACTCAAAACTCGGAGACTGTGTGCGAGTGTCTGCCTCGTGTATTTTCTTTTTAATCAATTTATATGCAAATAAGTGAAATGCTTAACTGAATTTGAGCTGTCTCTCTGACTGACTGGCTTTACTCCCCGCTCCGTCGAACCACTCGCATCCCCTCAATCATTCGACTGCCTTTGCCTTTTTGCCAACTGCTTGATTGAAAACGTTAAACGCATTGATTAACGAAAGACAGCAGAGCGGGAGACTGCGATTTAATTGAACTTGTTTCCACGAAATTCCCTTTGCCACGTCCACTGATTGCAACATTTCCGACATTCCTCCCATCCGAAGTTGGGGAATCTTGCCTAGACTGTCGCAAATATTTGCCGGGCCGATACTTGAGCAGCCGCCTGTCAACCACATTTAAGTAATATGCCTTTCAGGCAGGCAAACCTCTAACTGAACTCAGCCCAAAGCTGCACTCTGAGAAATCTTGGAAAATCCTGTTAAATTACTTGCTTATACTATTATATTTATTTACAGGGATTCCAAACCAACTTTTGTCCAGTGCAACCAATAAAGCTCTCTTCCTTCCTCTTGACTTTTCCATCAAAAGCGAGAACGACTCTCACCTAATCCCGTGGAGCACCTTCATCACACCGGCGCCAGTTTTGACAGGCCCTCGAGAATTTCGGGGTCTTTGTCTGTGGCGACGCCTGTGTGTAAATTGATAAAATCAACTTGATAACTTCATTTCATTAAGTAAACATTAATCACATTAACTTTTGTGCCTGGTGTCGGTCTGGGACTGGCGCCGAAATTAACCCTAAATGTCCCCCACCCGCTGCCGGCCCAGAGATCTGTATAATTTTAATAAGAAAATCTGCTCGGGTGCTTTTCACACGCTCTCGACCTTTGGACCACAAAAGGCAAAAGTCTGCCAGGAGTGTGTCAATACAAATTCCTTTTTGTATCCTTGTGTCCTTGTGGGTGTGTGCCTGGTATGTGTGCCGGAGTCTGTGTGGTGCGGTGTGAACCCTCGAGGTCAAGGCGCATAAAACTTATTACTTAATTTAAGTTGGGTCCGTCGTGAACTTGACAGAGCCGAGACACCAAAGAATTTATCATGTTGGCAAATTTAATAAAATGCGAAATACATTTTAATACATTTTTGTTGCTCAAACGTCGTCGTTGGCTTTGTCCTAATTTTCGAAATGAGCATCTGCATATTTCAATTTCCAGCAGATTTACATAAATTTCATAAGCCGAAGTCAGTTGAATTGAGTTATTCATGAAAAGGGTTGGTCTACTCTTAGGTGGAGAGGATGTTACTGATGTCTTACTTGGCTTGTGCTGGGACATTAAACAAGAAGTATTTGACTTTTTAATATTTAATCTTTAAGTGATTAATAAAATTTGATATTTTTGATTTGTTTTATTCAGATCATACCTGAATAGTATTTTAGAGTATTTCTAGGATAAACTTTAACTTATGAAAAGCTAATAATATTTTAAATTAATTATGTGTATTATCCTAGAACATGATTAAGTTAGGAGAACATGAATGTCATGTAAGAGTCGATATTATCTATATCCTTCGCTGTTTTCCTATCAGTTTTTAATTACTTATAAAATAAGAATAATATCACTATAAAGGGGGTTATAAATAAGTTGAAAAGTGCATAATTATTAAAGCTTTTCAGTGTATAGAGAAGTCGATCAATCCTTTCCCTTTTTTCCATTTGAACTTTGCCCCTGCCGAACTGTCAAGTCGTCTGGACCCAAGTCTGCTTTGGGTCTTCTCCATATCCCGTCTGAGTTTTGATTAGTTTGACTTGGGCTGGAAAATTATGAGAGCTACGTTGACCGATCAAATCCGATTATGGTCTTTCGATTCACACGGTTTGGGGAAACTTTTTTCATTTTCTCGGCAGTGGGCCAATTAATTGGGGAACTGCGAGAATCGTATGCAAAAAGTTGCGATGCGAATGCCAAAAGCAGACCACGACTTGATAGTTGTGTGCTTATTACACCTGATAAGCTTCTCGGCGGGTGTTTTTTATTGGGTGAGGTGTGATAGGGTGTGTTGTGTGTGTGGCTGCGTTGTCAAACTTTTCAAATTAAGCCAAGATTTTCTCTCGCACACGCTCCGCTTTGCTCTCGCTCTCTCTCTCGCTCCGCTGGCGTTTATTTCCTAGTTTACTTAGTAACTAAATCACGTTTCTTATTTAAGCTTAAGAGCTCATTAACGCCAGGTTTGAACATTATCATAAAATGAGCCAGGAACTCGGATCGGAGTCGCGTTTTCGGTGTCTGAGTTCCTGCCAAAGTTGCTTTTGGCCCTCAACAAGCTGTGCCGGCTAATACCTGGAGAAAAAGCAACCACACAACCGTATACACTGGAAGGAAAAGACTTACATTATAGCATATTAATAATTAAAGTGAGAGCAATGAGGTAGTTGTTTTAATTATAATATTTAATTAAATATAATACAAAATAAAAGATATATTTATTTTTGGTAAGACCACTGAATTATATACCTTGTAAATTACTGAATGAATTTATATTGCTTTATAATAATACGAAAGATTAATAACTATAGATTTTAACCATTTTTAATTTAATTTTTTGATGATTATTAACCTTAAACAATATTATTTTTAATAATGCTTGCATAAATACGTATAATACTAGGGCATTAAAGAGAGAATAAAGGTACTACAATCTTTAAATACTCTTTTACTTTAGTTCGAACTCTTCGAAGCCGATAAAAAGAAAATTTCCCATTACAAGAAATGTACCAAATAACTATAAAATTTTTCCAAGTGTACACATACTTCTCACACGCACACACACACTCTCACCGGGCGTCATCAATCGCCATTGAAATTCAATCCGCAAATTCTAACGAGCGACGACGACACTCACACACTTGCAGCTTGATGGGCACTGGCAATCAACACACATCAAACGCACACACACTCATGTTAAGTATGAGAGAGAGGGGGCTGAGAGGGATAGCGGATTCCTCACACGTTGCCATAAAAATGTAAAAGGGAAATAATATAAAAATAGAAAGTTCTCGCACTTCACGTGTCAAATCCTTTTTAATGAGTTTTTTGAAGCATCAAAAAGTTTGCCATTTCTTGCACACTTTTACAAAGTACCCGTCACCTTACCCTCATCCTTGTTTTCTTTTTTTTACCCCTCCTCGCCACCCACTCTGCCACCCCTTTAGCACATCCTGCAGCATCCTTCACCTTTCACTTCGTCTTGTTTCGTTGCTTGTTCCTCGGAAGGTTGTTGCCTCCACCATTTATTTACGTTCTTTTCGTTTTTCGGAGTCTCTGCGGATCCTGTAATTTCTCTTTTAATTTCCCATATTTTATTGAATTCAATTAAATTGTATATATAAAAACCAAACTTAAGCACTGAGAGAATAGTTAATAATTTACTTACTTGGGTTAAATTCAAACAGAAGAAGTCTTTAATACTTTAAGACCGGCATACTTTCCTCGAAAATATATGAAATACTACTGACATTAAAGGACTAACTTAAAAATAATATATTGTAATAAGTAACTTACACCTTAGTCTTCTTTAATCTATACAAAATATTATTCTTCTCAATTATATATGATTTTTGGACGATTAAAAACGTTTCCACAAGTGCACCACATCCACATAATCACAACAAATCGCTCCGACATGGAGAAGTGCAGTCCATTCACTGAACTCCATCCAAATCCACTTCACTGTCTGGCCCCACGCCCATAAATGTTGTGGCACAATTAAAGGCCTCGGCCTCGGCCTGGGCATCGCGTCCGTCGTTAACCATATTGCCGGCCAGCACTCTTGGCCAGGTTGGGGGCCACGTTCGCCACGTTCGTCATGGCATCAGAATGCGTGCGTGCCTGCAGTCGCTGGTCTGGGTGTCCTGGTGGCCTGCCACCCTGCATCCTGCATCCTGCCGGGGATTTTGCGGACTCCGTGTCCATGCAGCTCGTCACGCAGCAGCGTTTGAAGTCAATTTAAAATGAGCATTCGGGCGTGCAGTCATGAGATGCACCCAGCAGTATACCCCCAATCCCTGGCAATCCTTCACTGGGAAATAAGAGGGTAGAAGATATTAAATACAGTCTTTAGAAATTCGTTAGGGCTTTTTTCTGTCTTCGATTAGTTAGGATAATTTAGAGATCAGACTGGATAATTTAATTCTAGATAGTTTAGTTTAGGAAAATATAAATTAAAATCTATAATAAAATACAAATTATTAAACCTATATTAAAATAACTTAAACACCATCGATTAGATATATTTATTTTTTTAATTTTTAATTTAGTTTTTAACTTATTTTAGACACTGTTTATTTTCCAGTGTTGTCCATCATAGCAGAATTATTGTTATTGTTGTGATGACTGAGCAGATGATTTGCCACTCGGCCAACTTCGAGCCGATTGATAATTTAATCAGCTCAGGCCACAACTTACAGCCAAGTATTTTGGTCACCGGGCTCAGAGCGAGTTCTATTTATTTAATTGATCTTCTGCGACCGACAAGGGCATACAGTCTCCATAGCAACCTCTTCGCACAGTGCCATAACTATGCGATATGACGGATATAATATCGTAGTAAGTAATTAATTATTAAATTATATAGTAAATTAACCCCATTTTTTGTGGTTTATTTTGATCTTTTCAAATGTTAATAAAGTATATAGGTAAAAGGTAAATTCAATTACATTGATAAAAAGATACAGCTTATTAAAGACAATTTCTCATAGCAAATATAAATTCAAATCATTGGCCTCGTTGGCCATATGTCCCATTGTCTATCCTTAAGAAACTGCAGCCACAATTAGTGAGCCTTCGCCCTTTGCCAGCCGAAATTGGAATCTAATTACTGGCCACACAAATGGAATTTCTCTGTCCCCACTTGACAGTGGACTCTCCGCTCTGGGTTCTCGGCACACATTCATCGGTTGGCAAAACTTTCCTTCGGTCGCCTTGGTTATCTGCAAATGCAGCGACAGAAGCTGGGCCAAATTAGCCCAAAAATACAGGAGGAGGAGTCCCCACAGCTCAGCGCCGGCCCCCATCCTTCATTATCCTTGGACGATGTGACAGGGACCAAGAGCCAGCTCCTGAAGCGTCCGTAAAATGACGTCGCGTCTGGCACGCACCAAAAGTTGCTGTTCGCCACATTTTTCATTGCACAACACACACAAATTAATTGAATTTTAAGCAACTTTCCCTTCGGCCACGCAAATTGTTGTCAAATTTATCTAGTAAAACCGGCGAAAAGTAGAATAAAAACAAAGTAAAACTGGAAAAATAAAAAATTACGAAACTACATAGACCCCAAACACCAAGAAGAGTTCGCCAAAACAAAAGTAAACCGAAAATTTTGCTGAATTTATTTTATAAAATGGATACCCTGTACTGGAATACTTTTGAAGTGATGACATTTAATTTATACTCAATTTTAAATGCAGTGCCTTGTTAATTTAACTGTTCAAAAAGAGGCGACATCATTTTATTTACTGATTTGTTTATATTACACACTTTATTTTCATATATTAAAATAACCAAGCATTTATGTGTTACAAAAATTACCATAACTTTACTTTTTAACCTCAAATTAAACATAAAAATCTATGATAGAGGTATTTGCTAATTATATATAATAAAATAAATATAGTTTGGACAAATTATGTCCCCAAAATACATTTAATTCTAGGTCTGAAAATAATCTCTGAGAAGGGTATTTAAATAGTTGCCTTCTGATGGCCGTAAAAACTTTTCGGCTGTTGTCAGGACCTCGGATGGTGATACGAAAGCAGGGGGCAGGAACAGGAACAGCTTTGGCAGCATCATGTACCGGCTAGCTGCGCTGGGACATCATTAGTCCTTTAATTGCCATAAATAACCACAGCCGCATTCATCGCCCCCGCAGCGCCACTGAACCCCCGAACCACCGAACTGTCCTCCCCCTCTCCCTGGCGCCACATAAAAGTTGTCAACGTTATTTTTGCAACTCGCTCGCACACTCACTCGGCTTGGAACACACGCTAAACAACAATTCCCACGTGCCTACGAGAGTGAGTGCGTGTGTGTGTGTGTGTGTGTGTGTGCTGGCGCATAGTTTACAGTTTTTGGAGCATCATGTTGAGCATATTGTCAAAGGGAAAACGCAGTGCAGCAGGCTCAGGAGACAGGATATGGGATACGGGATATGTTAGGTGCACTGAGAGCAAACTCTGGTAAGAGGTAAGAGATTTGTAAGAAATGTTTTGAGATACCAATCATAAAATGTATTGCCAAAACACCGAACAAATAAAGTAAACAATACAAATTTAAAGTTATAAGAGGCAATATATTTTACATTCTTATATTTGCCAAGATAATTATTAAGAATTAGTTTCATATAGTTTTTTACTATGGCATATTATTTAAAGGTGATAATACTTAATAAACTCTTATTAAAAATTATGTGGAAACATACGAACCTTGCTCAACCCTTGACTAATCCATCTGCAGACCCATTTCCTGAGTCATCCCATAAACAAGTTGTACGAATTTCTCCGCATGTAATATATATGGGACACGGAGTCGGGCACTTTGGCCAACTGGTATTGCTATTGCCAAATGCCTCGCTCGCTCGCTCGCTCCGTCAGTCAATGTCCCTGGCCAATTCCTATTGTCAGCTGCGTGCCAGTAGACCGCCCACTCGGTCGCCCACAGCCATCCCCAGCTGGGCGAGGCCACCCCAAACCCACACCCACCCATCCATTTGGCGTACACTTCTGCGTTGCACGGCATTTTGGAAATCAGTCAACAAATGCAACCACACGGCATCCAACTGCATTTTCCCTTCTGGGCGGAATTGCGGGCGGGTGTGCTCATTCCTTCCCCTCGGTGGGCCGGATGGTGACTTATGTGGCAGGCCGGCGGCATCGACTCTCCACTTGACAATTAGTTGGTTGGTCAGAAAGTTTCTAATGCAGCTGCAGCTGCAGCTGGGAGAGTTGAACAATTTTTTGTGGCATTTCGTGCACACTCGAAAAAGGACTTCAACTTTGAGGGAAGCCTAAAATTAAACTGGTTTTGAACTGTTTTTAAGTTAAGTATATTTTGCTTAGATGATTTATTATAATTATTATTATATATGTTATTTTTCAATTATACTTTCAATATTAAAAAACTGTTACAAATTTAAGCTTTGAAATTATATTAAGAACATATAAATCCTGTGAAATACAACACTATATATAATAGCGTTCTTTATGACTTCTTTTTTTTAAACTGGGACCTAATTAATAAATGAACTATTATATACCAATCTCTTCGATTAATATTATTGCTTTTATTATAATTATTATTTTATATGTTATTTTTCATTTTTACTTTCAATATTAAAAAACTGTTACAAACGGAAGCACATCTTAATCCTGTGAAATACAACACTATATATAATAACGTTATTTATGACTTCTTTAATAAACTGTGACCTAATTAATTAATGAACTATTTATTATTCCAATCTCTTCGTTAAATATTATTTAAACTTATCGCTTTTGCCGGAAATCATTCTCCGAGTGTCAATAAACAATAAACACAGGGCAGGTAACTCTACAGGAGCAGAAAAGCCAAAGTTTGGCTTAAATAAGCTCTTGCTGAACCAATTAAATAGCTGCAAAGTTGAGCCAATTAATCCGATAGCCAGATCGTTCATTAAAACAGGAATCCGTCATTTGAATAAGGCTTAATTAATGCAAACACAATTGCTCTGTGGACTTAAGGTGCGAATCGAATTTGCATAGACGAATATCGAAGTAAGTTCTGCCTGAGACGATGACTTTAAGTTGTTAATATGACAGATAGATGACAAATCAAACTTGGGCAACTGGACACTTCGTTTGGCATGAAACTTCATTATTGAATTCCTGTCAATCGGAGTCATTTTGATCCCCGAACAATGGATCCTTGGTAACACAAAGGACTCCGCAATGTAATTAACTTCCAGCAAGTCACCGGCAAATTGGAAATAGGCAAAAGCCAAGGAAGCCTACCTCCCTCCGGACTTGACAAAATTGTAATTTCCCCAAACAAAGACGGCAAATTATTAACAATAACAATAGAAATGCAGCTGCACCGATGGCAAAATTCCCTGCAACTCCATATCAGCCCTGAGCCGGGGAAACCCATGCAAAGCACTCGGGCGCGAAAAGTTCACGCTCAGACGCATCCTGTGAGTGATTTTGCAGCCGACTGACAGCCCGATTCCACGGGAAACGGGGATGGCGGACTCTGGATTAGACAAAGGCCCCCGGTCGCAATCCGCTCCAGGGGTATAAAGCCAAATAAATACATAAGCATTGTTAGCAGCCGCGTCTGTGGAGGCCACATAGATTTCCGAGGATTTCGTATTTTCAGCGAGGAGAGCGGGTAAAAGAAATATTTCCCCAGACATGCTGACAGCTGCGCCAACAAAAATTGGAACACATTCTAGGATAATAATTTTTAAAATTAAATCAAATATATCTTGGAAACACTTTCGAAATTTTAGGTATTTTATTTGCACATATAATGTCATGAAAACTCTTAAAATATATCCCTTGGAAATATCTGTTAAAAACATATATTGAAACTAGCCTGAGAAAGATTCAAAGATACATTACACTTGATTCTTAATCTAAACTAGGTCTTGGTCTCGATACCTCTTTTACGAAAAGGGATTTCTCTGTGATAAATTTCATAGTGAACATTAGTGAACAGAACCGTGTCTGAAGGACCAGAAGGATGCCCGAGGATATGATGGTCCCCGCGGGACCGTACAAGCTGAAGAAGCAGTTCCGCAGAGAGCAAATGTTGCGTCACAAGAAGGACATGCCGTGGTCGAAGCGGGTGCTGGACCTGGACGAGCACAAACTCTTCGGTCGCACCGCCTGGGCCTGGACGCGGATCACTCTGTTCTACTTGGTCCTCTACATCTTGATCACCTTGGTGGTAATGTTCTGGTACGGCATCTTCAAGCTGGCGATCATCGAAAAGGACAGGCCGCGCTGGCTCAAGGGTCCGCCGGGCCTGTCGTTGGTGCCACATAACGTCAGCACCATTACGTTCCTTCCCGACAAGGAGCACGAGATCTACCCCATTGCGGACACGATCGACGAGTACCTGCAGTCGCTGCAGGAGAACGCCATCGAGTACTTCAACGAGTGCAACGAGGACCAGCTGTGGGGCTACAAGAAGCGGAAGCCGTGCGTCTTTGTCCGACTGAACAAGGTGATCGGCTATCAGCCGGACACCTACGACACACCCGACGAGCTGCCCAAGGAGGCGCCCTCGGAGTTGGAGGACGTAATACGGAAGCACGGTGGCTCTCCCAGGATCTGGCTCAGCTGCCAGGTGACCGATGGGCCCAAGCCCTCGATCAGCTATTACCCGGGCCCCTTCTACGAGACCACCGACAAGATGACGGGCGTGTCACGCGTGGTCGCCGTCCAGCTCAACAACATGCCCGCCAACCAGGACGTCTTCATCGACTGCAAGGTCTGGGCCCGCAACATTCCCATAGATCCGGAGTTCCAGGGCAAGGGCCACGCCAAGTTTTCTATGCACATGCGCACGCCAACCGTTCAAAAGCCACCGGAGGAGCCCGTGACTCGGCCTGTGACCGCCGAACCAGACATCAAGCCCGAGGCCGACCCCAAGCCCGAGGCCGACCCCAAGCCCGAGGCCGACCCCAAGCCCGAGGCCGACCCCAAGCCCGAGGCCGATCCCAAGCCCGAGGCAGCTGAGGAAGGAGGAGCGAAGGTTGAGGGCTGATTTCCCCACCTTCCATGGAGGCTCCTAGTTAAACACAGCTTAAGGAGATCCCTTCACCACCACGACATGTTAATCAAACTAAATAATTGACTAACTTTGGCCGGAGTTGTGTCTGTAAAAGTGCGCTAGTCGTGTCCCCTTCTGCGTTCAAGCTCCCAGCTTGCTGTTCTCAGTGGTAACTGTCCTTGTAGGACACTGCTCCACTGAATGCTAATTACACGCGCATTTGCCTTGTTAATTATCAATTCAGTTTAGCAGACATCGCCGCCATCGTCGGAGTCGTAAAATACCAGAGCGGCGAACATTAAAAATTGCCGGCTGCCTTTGAATTTCAATTGTAGCCTTGCTCCTGCACATATTAAGTATATTTCTGTATTTTTGCATAAATTAAAATGCAAATCACAAACACTTTCATTAATAAACATTGCGAGTGAATAAAGTGCGCAGCTTATGGTGGACCATAAAAGTTGCTTGCCTTTGCCTCCGTTTCCGGAGGATCAAGGAGGTCAAGTGGGAGTGGTCGCCGCTACACGCAGCCTCCATTCCGCTGCGGAATGAAAATCCAATTCCTTAAAGTGCCGCCCACGCAGCCATTTGTATGCATAAATCTGATATGGAAAGCCTTCGGGCAATTAGCAAGGCTGAATGGTTACTTCGGAGTACACAGTCCACAGTCCGGAGTGCGGAGTTCGGAGTGCAGAGTGCGGAGTACAGAGTTAATAGTGCAAGGTCTGGAGAGCGCCTCATTAGTAGAATAATTCGATTCAGGGGATAGCTCAATCCTCTCCAGATGAAGGCAATGCATGGCACAATGCGAATTGGGAGTCTGGGAAATTGAAACTATAGGGGAATGGTAGAGTGGCAGCTCACGAGGACTCATTTTAATTACCGTCCCATTGATTGTGTCCTGTTTGAGGCCACATAATGGATGTGAATGAAGCTGAGGAACCCAAAAGTATATTGAGCTAGTTCATAATTAATCTTTCTAATTACTTAGCTTAATTTCTAAATTATCAATTGATCAAAACTAAACATAACATTAAATGGAGGTTCAAGGCTAGTACTTCACCGTCGAATAGTTATTCAAACCTTCTCTTATATGTATTCTCCATAACTCCAGCTCTCTCACATACAAACAAAAAATTGATGAAAGGATTCTCTGCTACTGGGACTATGAGTGAAAGGAAAGCATATTGCAAACTTATTCGCCGGATAAATTAAATTTCCATTACCAGACATCCCAACAGATACCTAGAACATAATCTTCCTGACGATTCAACCCATTCAAGACCAGGCCATCGATAGGGCTATTGAATCTATCAACCTATCTATTTGGGGCTCTGGTGGCGAACTAAGCAATCGGAACGTATACACTAGTTAACAAAAAGCTTGAAAATGTTACAATATGAAACAAGATACTTTCTTTTAACAAATAATATTAATTAATTACTAAGGGACTGTATCCCTTTATAGTAAACGTCTTTAATTTGTAACTAAGTAATGAATTTTCCTTTAACTATTTGTATTTTTTATAAGCTAAAAATAAGACTCTTTCCAGTTAAACTTCTTAATGAATACATAGGAATATAAAAAGATATAACTGCGATGACAAATTCAAATTCATATCTTTAAAACTAAATACTTATTCTCTATAAACTCTACAAATATGCTTTGTTTAACCTTTTTACCTCTTATGAACTAAGAAATACAAGTGAGCTTATAAATAAATTGAACTATTTTTAAAAATAACCATATAATTTGAAATATACCCAATAAAGTGGCTGGATTGTGGTCAGGCCAGTGTAACCCATGCACGGCCCATCCCTCTGTGTTGCAATCTTTTCAGACTCATTCATTGGCAGCCCACATTGGCAGATGCACTGAAATGAAAAATTTAATTTTCATAATACTGACGGAGAACACTGCAATCCCATGGCAGCAGCCAGAAGCCAGCCAGCCACCCTTCGCCTCGTTGCCTCCGCCCATACTTTTGTAATGGAAATTGAAAATATTTTCCCTCGGCTTGCCGTGTTTACCCTGCCCGCTTTTCCGGCCCCCGCTTTTCCGACTCCGGCTGAGGGCCTTCTACAATCTGCAACTGCAGTCTGCGATGATTTTGCAGTGCGGCTACGAGGCATTTGTATGCATTATTTTGATCGGTAGCTGCCGACCGACCGCAGCGAGCCACATATGAGTTTTGCGGGCGAGTCTATTAATTGAGTATAAATATTGGTTAACCGCCGTCGAGCCATAACTCGCCTGCATTTCAATTTCAACGAAATGCCAAAATTTTGTAACAACTCAGCAAAGCTGATGTGACTGGCAACAATGGGGAAGACTCTTGGCAGTGAAAGCATTCGGAAAATCGAGTTACAGGCTGCACATAAAAGCAGGTTCTAACTAAATGGTATATTAAAAATAAGAACTTATGGTACTTCTATAGATATGTAGAAATTTCCCTTAAATTCCGATTATTTGGATCTAAAAATAATGATCCCAGGAAGGCCGTCGTGCTTCCCTTTGGATTTCCATGCCGCAACTCCCCAGCAAGCGCAGCTAATAACATATTCATACAGCTGCCCTGACAGGCCATAAAGATGTGCAAGTAAAAAGAAATAAATAAATATGTTGCCATCGTAATGGCCATAAATAATACATATGCATTGCCTGTGATGTGTTATTATACAATATTTTATACACATTTCGGCGCTACCCGTAAATAATTACATGGACGTGTCCGTTCCGCGAGTTAGCGCAACGAATTAAAGGCGCAAACGTTGCGTCAAATACGTGACTCCCATGCCAACAGGGACCGCTATAGGGACAGGGATATCAGTACTATAGTCTGTGCAGTCAATATCGGGGCGAGTTCATAATTCGGCCGCCCCCCCCCCAAACGGAAGGGCCCTGGCAGCCATAAAGCTGCATAGCAGATTGGCCAACGGCAAGATGCCGGCGCGGCGATTAGTTCGAGTTTAACTGCCTAAAAAGCGGCATCGAGCCAGCAGCGGCAGAAGCGGCAGCGGCAGCAGCCAAGCGGTGCCATGTCATTCATTTGTCCACGCCCGACTTCTTGTGGCGCATGTATAAATTTCCCAGCCACGACCTCCACATGGAGTCCAAGGAGCCAGCGCCAGAGCCAGAGCCACAGCCAGAGCAGAGCCAGGACTCTGGACCGGCTCTCTGCTATCTTTGACTACATAAATCACGGACTAATAAAGCCGCAAGACTGAATGTAGCAGGGGCAGAGAAAAAAAGAAAACATAAAGGAATGTTGGGCATAACTCAGCTGAAGACGGCACACTCTGCTTGAACATATTTGAATTCTAACATTAAAAGTGTTTGTTTTATTTAAAAATCAAATAGGAACAGTAAGAGATTTTTCTAGCTTTTCCTAATATAAAATCACTCAACAAGTTCCAATTTTAAAGGTAAGATAAAATGCAGGCCTTATAATTAATGATATATTCTATTATAACAAACTTAGACACATTTTGAGAGGTTACAAAACCCATACAAAATTCCAAATACCCTTTCGGTAGACGCAAAGGAAGTGCGAGCCACCAAGTGAGCAACGTGGAAAAAAAGGAGAAAAAATGGCGACATGCGACATATGAAGTTTATTAAAATGACGGCTGAAGGAGGTGGATATGGATGGGCTGGGAGCTGGAGCTGGGCGCAGGACCCTCCGAACAGGACTCTCTCTCTCGGTTAGTCATACGCATAGTTCAACGTCATGTGGCGCGCGTCGCCATAAATATTGTGACCCTCAGCCTGGACAGGCAAGGAAGGGGGCCAATGGAAGTGGGGGCTCAGGCAGGAGCAGCAGGAATCCTTGGTCCAGGGGATATTTAAATTTTTATTACTACGGCAAACATTTGGCAAAAGTTTTATGATAATTTCTGGCCGGCCCATCTTGTTGTTTCTGCTTTAAAAACTTGCTTACATTGGGCATTTGTGTTGTTGCGTTGGCAAAACTTACAATTACGGCCAATTAACATGTGTTTGTACAAGTGCAGAAACACAAACACAAAGCAACACAATACAGCTCTGCTCGGCCCAACAGGATACAGGCTACAGAAGGGCCTGGCTATATGCAAACAGCAAATACAACAATATTTTATTGCTCCTCCGACATGGGGACAACAGAGGCGGGGGCCCGAAAAACAAAAACCGAGAGTCAGGGAGCAAAAAAGTGAGCAGGCATCGACATCGCAGGCAGATCCTGGCAATCCTTTGCACTGGAGTCCCGACAACATTCTCGACGCCTAATGAGAGTCGACATCAAAATTCATGGCAGCACCTACACACGTACACGGTGGCAGGAGCAGAGCCACAGCTACCGATACAACAGCAGATACAGATACAGCTACAGATACAGATACAGATCCAGATGATGGAGCAGCTCTCTCGCCGGCAGGAAGGTCCTGCGAACGTGCTGATGAAAACGGCACAAAAATGAAATATTTAACTAAATTAACAATCTTGTTTATTTATTCAAAATTTGCATAAACAATTTGGCAGAAGACGAAAAACCAAAAGTCTATTCCCCCAAATTCTCCCCCTTTAATTTCCCCCTGCCATCTGGCGTTTTGGCCTTGAGTGTCTGTCTGGTTGGATTTGGTGTCTATAGAGATGCCGACTTTTTGTTCCCACCAGTTGATAAGGAACAAAAGCCGAGGGGAAAACACAAAACACCCTCTGACCTTTGCTCTGCATATTCATAAGTCAAGGGGCTAGTTCTGTGGGTAAAACACTGTTAAAAAATTAAGGGAAATAGTCGATTCACTTGGTGTTATTAATGTTCAAGAAATTATTGATTAGCTTGAACCCTAAGATTAATATTTCATTTAAGTTCATGGTATTTTTAACTTAACTTTCATTTAAAACTGATTGATTTTAACAGAGAATTTCGCGCAGTGCTGGAATTCCTGGCCTAAATATAACATCATCCCGAAACACACAAAGAAGAGCACTCTTCGATGTCAACCTTCGCTGGCAGCACATTTATTCACGTTTTAGTTTCTTGGTTAAGTTCTGTTTTTCTTCCGCAGACACTTCATCAAAAACTTGAATGCTAAATATGTCGGTGAGCACATCTCTCTCCGAGTGGCAAAACAAAAACATGACAAAGCAGCCGCCCCTCGAATCTATCTGGGACTCGAGGATATACGAGGATACGGAACCCTCAACCCTCCATCCCTTTGCCACTTTTCTCGCAGTTCCTCGCAGTTTTGCGGTGAGCGGTTCTTAGGTGAATTATGGCTTCCTCGTGCGTGCGGATTTCCCGAGCATTTTTTGACAAATACGCGTGAGCTGTTTAATATTTAAATTTAATTATTTTCGCCTGCCCGCACTCCATTCGTGTCTTATAAATGGCCGGCCATAAATTACGCTTATTAATAGATGAGCGCCGAGCGACATCCGGGATCTGGGAGCCGGCATCTCCGTGCTTAATGGGCCTCGGGCCGAAGGCTATATGTCATCCTCGTCTCATTCGAGTCCCCCTGCTCTGTTCCAGCATTAATTTCAATTTTAAAGCGTCTTTCGCAATTATTGGCTATCAGGCTGGCTTAGTAACGAAGCTGACAGCCGGCAGTACCGAGAGCCAACTAACCGGTTCCGGTTTGCGGCTTCTCCAAAGACACAGCTCTAATAATGTACCTGCACTCTAATTTAGTACCTGTAATATAAAGCTATTTTTTATTTAAAATGTATCATATTTCCTTTGTTCTTCAACTTCGATCCTAACACTTTAAGATCGTAAAAGGATTTTGAAACCGAGTCTTATCTGGGTTTGTGCGACGTGTGGTTGACAGAATGTCGTCACAGTTGTCACTATCGACACCCTCACACTAACATTCAGGGGATGTGTGCGAGTGTACAGGTGTGTGTGTGTGGGCCACAGTCAACCCTTTTGATGTCACTTGAATTTTAATGAAAAATTCACACATGCCACAAGCGTGGTACAAGAAGAACACGAGACGAAAGGAGTCACTGGCGCCACCCCAATAGCCCCCTGTAACCCATTACAGCACCAACTACCCCCTCCCCCGGACTACTGCCACTTTGTGCATTACGTTCCTGTCACATCGGAGGGCGTGGATGTGATCTGGGGTGGTGTGGTCAAGCCCGGTTCTGTTCTGGACGTTGACAGGCTTAGTCTCGGCGGAACCATTCACGCTGCACTCCACCTTCCCTCCAGGACACCACATCCCCCTGTACACTGCCAAAAACATCATATTTTACCGAAGTTTATTATTAATTTTATAAAGATATTTTATTTCTCAAAATTATTAGCTTTTGTGTAGAACTTTCAAAGTAAGAAAGAAAACCAACCACATACTGCTTGTTAAAGCTTTATAAAAGCTTGCTTTAATTGAAACTTAATAATAGTTTCCTAATTCCAAACGAGCTTCCAATATTATAGGCCCAGTGCCTAATTATATTCCCAGTGGATTGGCCCACAGAAGTGAGGCGGGGGCAGCCAGTCATAGACCATGACGCTGATGACCGACAAGCGCAGACACAGCGCCGACAGGAGCCGGATTCCACATGGAACTTTAGTTGGCAGTCCTGCTCCTATTTGGGGCAGTGCTGGCTCAAGTACCACCTCCCTGATGGACTCTCTCTGGGACCGGGTTAATGAGTATATGTTCATCGGGCATTTATGACATATTAAGCATTATTACTTTTGTTTCTCGGCCGTCATTATAGATTAAGTGGTCTCGGAGTTGTATTGTTGCTCGCTCAATTATTGGTAGCAAATGGGCAAAGACAGCAGACAACAGCAGGCAACAGACTCCACCTATTTATAATCCTCCGATGATGGTAATGATAATGAGGAGCACAAACATTCCGAGCACATTATGAGATCAAAAACGGTTTAAGCCGCTGCTCGCTCCTGGCTCCTGGCTCCTTGCTCCTCCGCAAGAACACCATATATAAATGCTCGCCATTTGCAAAGTCCTCGCTCCCGTTTGCCGGGTCTTCACACTTAATCTCACAAATGCACTCTAATATGATTAAGCACGTTTTTAGCTGACAAATAAATCAAGTGGCGAGCGGGAAGCGCGTTTATGGAACCAACTGCCATCCTGCCATCCTGCGAGGCAATCCAAGCAAACAAAAGCAGTCGTCCGCAGAAATATAAGGATGTACATATGAATGTACATATGTATGGAGTAGTATATATCCCACCCACCGTCGTCCTGTGCGAAATAAACGTTATTTGGCTGCGAGTGCAAGTGCGAAAAGTAAAAAGTGGGTCTGGAAAGCCAGCAGGAAAATAAAAACAAAGTCGTTCGATAAGCCACGAAGTCACATTGCTCTTAGAAGCCTTTCGTATTATATAAACTTAAGGGGTAATTATATATATACTTAAGGGGTAAATATAAATAAAATAATATATTTCCAGCCTTTCATATTACTACTTCAATTTATAATTATTGTAAAGTGTAGTTTCAATAAAGTAAAATAAAAAAGAAAATGCTCTCAAGTATTTTCCAAATTTCTCATTTGTTATATTTGTTATAATAATGGATAGTTCAATCATATGAAATCGTCTCTTAAAGTCTACTGTTTCGCAATAAATATATATTCAGGCCCTAGAGAATCAACTCTCTCTTCCATTTAATACCACTACAGAAATAATTAAACACTTTTAATTATAGAAACAAATTGTAGCAGGTTTCATCGCTTATAAAAATATTTCCATTATTAAATGTTTTTATTGAGTCGCAGCTTATTTATTTTATAAACAACATCAATGTGAAAATTTAGCATAGATGTAGTTATTTTCTAAGCCTTTTTCATTACCAAACCATTGAGTTAAAATGCAAAATGCTTTTTTAACTGATTTTCCCATTAAATTGTAGATTTGCCAAGCCTTTGCGAATAAGACCGTTGATCCTTTGGTTAGGGCATAGCCAACAAATACTAGAGGATGAAGTCGCACCTTGTGCCAGAACGGAGGATATCCAGCAGGAAGAGATTCGTCCTTGCCAAGTCCTGGCTAAAGCCGAAGCCAAAAGCTAAAGCCAAGTCGAGCCATCCTCTTACTGCAATTTTAATGACACCTATATGTATCGGTGTGTATGCGGGTGTGTGTGCATGGGCCACGCGTGTGTTTGGCTACAAAAAGTGCACGTGTCAAGGTGTGGGTGTTAGTTTATGAGCTCAACGTGAAGGTAACATATTTCAAGTCTCTGGCAAAAAACAATAGCGCAGAAGGGGGTGCCGGCTGGGGGGGGCTGGGGCTTTGGCGAAAAATGTGACACACATACACATTATCTCATTTTCACAGCTCTTGGACGCAACAAGAAAGCGCAAAAGTTAAAAGCCGCAGGCGTCAGGGGGACGTGCGAAAAAGTGTGCAGAGTGGGGCGTGGCAGGAGCCATATATAATGGCAGCCGGCGAGGGAGGGGAGCGGCCAGGCAGTAATATACGAGGCACGGGCCAAGAAACGAGATACCAACAAATGATTGTCAGAAGCCCCAAGGATGTGCCGAGTCTGTCTAAGACAGTTATCCTTTGTGAATCCTGCTGCACTAAATTTGATTCACTGAAGTGACGAGCAGCGGCCCCCAACTCTCTATCCCAGCTCATCCTCTCAGGATCCGAGGATCCGAGGAGTGACTGCAAATCAGGATTCGACCGCACATAATGGGTTAACCACACAAGGAGTGCAAACATTTTGAAATTATTTACATGACTTGGGAGAAAGGGCAGGGAAAGGGGAAGGGAAAGGGAAAGGGAAAGGGATGGGGATGTGGCACTGGGTAGCTAGAATTGGAGTGACTGCAGTGAGCCATCAGCCAGCATAAACATCAAAATCAAATATAAATGGACTGACACTGGCGAGGCTACATGTATTCATATGTATCTGTGTCTGAGGAATACATCAGCTACAAAAGCAACAGAGTCCCAGCATCGGGAGCTGCACTAGGAGAAAACATTGAAAACATATTGAAGAAAGTAAACACAGAAAAATCTGGTTAAATCATTAAAGTATGAACTTAAAAGCTGAAAGTATGCCATCATAAATTAATTCTCTTTATATGTTGTCAATCCATAAATATTAGACCCCTTTAATATTAGACTTCCTTTAAGAAATTTATAACGTGTTATATGATTAAATATAATGAATATATGTTATAATGAATTATAAATAAAAATATAATAAAAGAACAAATTTACACAGGATTTTAACCCACTCTTAGCCACCTTTTCAGGACACTTCAAATCTCTTGTGATTTCTTTCTATGTATGATTTTTCGCAGTGAGTCCAGGAGCAGTAACAGCTTAATGTTGGCAAAAGGGCATAACGAGCCGTAACCGTAACATTACACGACTCCCTGTACGGCACCCGCTCTCTCCTGTTCACCCTTAACCCCTCGCACACACATATAAGCTCACGCACACGTACACTCACAGGCGTGCGTATGTATCTGCTGCAACGGAAACATCCAACATAAATGTAAGATATGCCTGGAATGCTAATCACAGACGCAGCTACGCAGACACACGCTCACACACGCACACCGGCACAGACAGGACACGTCACACGGATACGGACACACGCGCTCACACAGTCACACATACACACACATTGGGGGGCAGTAAAACATTTGTAAATGTTGCAAAGTATCATCTTAAAGAGATTTGCAGCTTAGCGGCCGCATGATGCGTCACGCATACGTAAACAACGTCTCTCAGTGGGTAAGTCGAGGAACTCTCCGCCCCTCCTGTCCCCATTACCTCCTTTCCCCTCCCCAGCCCCTCTTTTCAGCACTTTGATGTATGCCACGCAGCGCATCACATTGATTCCAACAAAGGGCGATGTCACTGGCAATATCATATCCATTGCATTGTCCGTGTTCATCGAGGGGTATGGTGGGAAAATGGGAAAATGAGGGGCGAATGGAGGCAGGGAAAGGAGAGGCTGCTACTTTAATGTGCAATAAATCATGATATCACATTATAAAGTATAAAAAATGGAACCAGTTCGCAGAGTGACAGGATCTGATCCCCCTCCCCAGGCAGTGCATTTCCACTAGCGAAAGGAGGGCTATAGATGGTCCATATATAAAGCCAGGGTAATGAACTGGTGCCCAGGAAAAGGGTTTACTTAGTAAAATTTATTTTATAATTAGTAGGTGATTTAATTAATAAATTAAGCATATGTAAAACGCTATACAAATCTATTCATATAAGTTGAAAATATATTTTATTAATTATTAGTTAATTTTTGTTAAGTAGACACTAAATCAATAAGAAGCCAGTTGAAAATATAAAAAGCTCAACAATTTGGTTAGCATTGTCTCACTCCAAAGGATATGCTGACTGGGTCTTGAAACAAGGACGACTGTCTGAGTGTTCCTTTGAGTTCGCTACCCGTTTTATGACCGTGGGGCATAAAAATCCTTGCAGCAAAGGCAAAATAAGCAACGCACACGCATTACGTGCCGACCCATTTTTGTCATTATGCGTGAACTAATAAAGTCATGGACCTGTCGACCGAAGAGAGCGGCATTCCGGGATTCGGGGGAAATGGCCTAGTGGGCCCGGTGGCTGTGGCTAAAACGTGCTAAGCCAAATGGAGAAACGTGCCCCAAAGTGACAGACAAATAACCGGAGACAGATTCCGCCTTAAAGCAGTTTAAAGTGTGTGTGTTCGTTAATTAAATGTTGATGGAAAATATGAGGGAAGTCTGAACCAAGTCCTTCGGCTTACGCCTGCTCAGTGAAGGAAGTCTTAACCCCTCCAAATAAGAGACAGAGACGCTGACTTTAAGGCTATTGTGTCCTGAATTTTTGGGACATTCTGGGGGGCTTAAGACAACGAGATAGTTTCCCTTCCGCCGTCCTTTCCTGAGCCTCGGCTTTTGGCCAACTCGTTTACTGTCACTTGCTGTGGATTATAACGGATTTCCTATGGCACAATCGTTCGCAATAAAGACATTAAAGCGCTTTATCATCATTCACTTGGCGAACGGTGAGCTTCACATTCAGACGGCTTCCTTTCACTGGGCGAGGTAGAGGTTACTGGCCAAAAAGTGCACTGAAGGAAATCCTTTTCAATGCCAACTATTAGTCAGATATTCCAATTCATTGACTATAAACTCTAAGCTGGATTTGCTACGAAAAGAATCCCAATGTCTTGTGAGCTTCTCTATGATATCAATATCTATCTTTTCATAAATCTTTCATAAATGTTATACCCAATTTTTTGGGGCGTGTTCCATTCCGCTTTTTGGCCGGGGCATTAAGATTATGAGAATTATAAGGCGGCCCTGGAAAAACGCTATAAATGTCAGCGTCAATGGTCGTAAATGGGAAATGGATGGTCCAGAGCTCCAGGGAGGATGCTCACTGTACTCGGCGATAAATTAGCAGGCAGAGTGGGCCTCGGCAAATGTCCGTTTGTTTTACATGTGCAACTGACTATGAAAATCGTTGATTGTCGCTGGCAGAAAGTTACGGACCCAGAACTCGAGCCCGAACCCCAAGCAAACCGAGACAGCAACCGAGACTGAAACTGAAAGTCACAGTTGCATTCTGGGCCTCCGCTCCAGTTAAAGTTCAGCCCGAAGACGGCAGGGGATGGCAGGGGAGGGGAGGCAGGGGACTTTCGCAAAGTGATATTAACTTTTAATGGACAAACTGCACGAAAAACTGCTCTTCATTCTCTGTTGTTCTGACCCCGGTCTGGTCTCTGTGCTAAGTGCTGCCAAAAGTGCAGCAGAATGTGTCGTGGCCGATAAAATAAACATTATCACAACTGGCAATGGTAAAAATCATGTGCAAAAAGCACATAGCGTAGCCCCGGCTCCTTCAAGTGGGTTGATTCGAAAAGTTTTCGTTCGACACGGCACTCTCTTCTACTTATTTTCAATTCTCCAGTCGATTGTTTGACTTGGCCTGGCTTGGCTTTACTTGTTTCATAGAATGAGATTGAATGTCTATGTCTATTTGATGGGAAACTGTTTAACTACAGATAATGGCATTGAAAAATGCAGGGAATTTCAGGCAAGTACTTAAACAGACTGAGTATATATATAGCTTAAAATGATGAAGCATCGTTATTAGGAAATTCATAACTATAATACAGTTTAGAAAGAATAATGTTATATATGTGAGATCCACTTAAAGGGCTCGAGTACTTAGAGTTTAAGCCTGTGGCAAAGGAGATTTTAAAAATATTAACACTAATTAAATATAAAATAATAACCCTATATATATTAAGTTAAGTTATACAAAGAGTGTCCTGTTCATATTACTCAAACTTTCTAACCGAATATATAGAGCTCCCCGATCTATTATAGCATCCCTCGCTTGGCCAGGGCACACAAAATGTTTGTCCTTGTTATTGTTTTGACTTCTTGTGCAAAACTTTGTTCTTAATTTCGGTATGCTGGTGCCTTCCACTGCTCCACAATGCCACTGTCCGTGCCACTGCTGCTGCTGCTCGTAGAATTTTGCGTTTATTTTACATTTATTATCATTTGCGAAGCATTGAAATTTATTTATGTTGCTAGCAAGCATCGAGCAGTTGGGTGCACGGGGCGTATGCGTGATCCTGGCGGGCTTTCTTTAAGGCTTTAAGAACTCCCGTCGCCTTTGTTCGCTCTCCTTTGTCTTTCACTTGTCGCTCTCATTAGTTTTTCCTGAGTTTCCACAGTTTGTTGCAAATTTCTTCGCGGGTAGGAGTGGAGTTGTATCCTTATCGCGCATTTCGACTATTGAGCACTGTCCTTTGTCTATTGTATTGTGTTTTATTCCGTGTACTTGGCCATTGTCACTGTCATTGCCATTGTCTCTCGGTTAGAGCGAAATTACAGATGATAAAAAAGTGCAAGTGGGGGGCGTGGCCGGGGGAAGGGCCCTTTGTTTGCCCAAACATCTTGTTTTAATGAATGCCGCCGGGCCCGAGCAATTTAACGCCAGGTGAGCAAAGTCAATGTCATTCTTTGGCGCGAGCTCTTTATGTTTTAATAAAAATAAATAAAACAAACGGCGCAGAAGCCGCAATTGAAACTATTTGCACACCACTCACGTAGCGGGCGCTTAAGACTCAGCTAACCGGAAGCTGGCAGCACCACATCCGGCCAAGAGAGAGAGAGAGAGATGCCACCCCGCCACTTCGCTCGCCATCCAACCACCTGAGCCGCCCCAAGCCGCCCCAATCCACCTGAGCCACCCAAAAGCTCATTAACATTTTAAACAGCAACGCTAAGCGGCGGCCCGTTTCCATTTCCATTCCCCCGCTTACCTGCCCCGTCTCAAAGTGTTAAAACAGCCCTAAACGCACCAACACACACACTGACTGCCCCACTAGCCCACCTGGGTTCGTGGTGTGTGGCTGAAGGCAGGTGTGTGTTGACATGAAGCCGTTAAAGTGCTCGAGCGCACCTCAAGTGGCTTTGTTCAGTTGGCCCTTTGGCGAGTGTTTGAGCTGCCGGAGCTGCTGACGTCGTCGCCAGCTGGAAAAGTCCTCTGGCCGATCCTTGTTCCCACACACACTCAAAAGAAAAGCGTTGGCTAATTTTTAGGTATATAACCAAAGGATTTCATAGGTAATTTATAGTGTTTCTGTATCTATTCCCTCGTAAGTTATGTTCTCTGCAGAAATAAGGGGTTTT
Organism: Drosophila pectinifera; assembly: GCA_008042775.1. Lineage (NCBI taxonomy): Eukaryota > Metazoa > Arthropoda > Insecta > Diptera > Drosophilidae > Drosophila > Drosophila pectinifera. The sequence continues at coordinate 86,957 of VNKC01003997.1, read as the reverse complement.
TCCGTAGAATATTTTACAAATATAACCCATATTTTCTCTATCTGTCCACCGAATTGAAAGACTCGAACCCGGGAATAGTGCACGCTCCGGCACGCGGAAATTAAATGCTAAATTATGGCACTTAACTGCTTGAAAATCGTCCTGGCCCGAGTGTAATTATCCTGATCATTATTCCTTGTTTATTCACTCTAAAATTTGACGTTTTATTTGCGTCCTGAAGTTGGCGATTTGCATGCAAAGCCCAGAGAACAAAACAGGAACAAAGCCCAAGAACTCTCGTTATGCTTATTGCCTTATCTTCAGACTGGTGGAAAATGGGATTACTTGGCGGGAGGGGGGAGGTGTTAGCCAACCCGGAGCCGGGTCCCGTTTCCTCAAATTGGATTCTCTTTAGGCCCGAAACTCAAAGGAGCTTACAATTTTAGTTTCGGCTTAGTGGGCTTATAATTAAATAGTTCGCCCCGGAATAGGGCCAGGCAGAGGGAGCTCAAAGGATAACAACACCTTGGCGCAGACTCGCACACACAAACTTACCATCTTGGGCACCCACTTGCACACACACTAAGGCACATAATAAGCAATTTCGGGGCGGGTGTGTGCCGTGTGTGCCGTGTGTGTGGGGGCAACTTTTATCAGCATCATTAAAATTCTGACACATGTAACACGAAATCAAAACTTTCGACTAAAAGTGCAGAAAGTGTTGCTGGCTTTGCCGCCATGTCTGCCACTCGACACTCTTCCTCCCCGCTTTCCCTGCACAATTTTCCTTTTCCCTCCAGTCTTCGTCTTCGACTCCCCCCTCGACGCCGGCATTTCCCAGCTCTGGCTTTCGAGGCTGCCTTTGGCGCATTCTGACTCCTTATACTAATTTCCATATAAGTAGCGTTAACATATCATTTGCATAAATTCTGTTGACATCTTTTCAAAATCACACGAAAATGTTTTAAGGTGTCGCCTTTCCGCACACACACCCGAGCACACACACAGTGTTATCCCAAAATTTTACAGGGATCGCTTTTTGGATTTGGTGATTTGCACTGGGAAATATTCAAGACCTTCTAATATTATAATAGGAATAATCCCCTTAACTGAGAACTTAATTATATTTATATTATTAAAATTTTAGGAGAACATATTTTCCTTAGTGCATAAACTACGCAAAGACTTAAGTTCAAATGATTATTTACCCGCTCTCTGTAGATATATATGAACGAGCACTTATGTCTTTAGTGAGTTATTTCGTTACCTGAAATTAAATTTAACCTGAGAGCAAATTCTATTCACCGTAAGCTGGGATATTAAATTTCAAGTTATTCATTTTTCAAATTGATTTCCAGCCTGAGCCAAAGACCTTCCAAGGAATTCCCAGTATTTAATGCATGCTAATATAATTCAGGGAATAATTAAATCAAGTTGAAAGTAAATTCCGAGCGAATTAGAATTATAATTAAAGACATGCCCCAAAATTATAAAAGAATGCGCCCCGTAATCCTAAAGCCACAGCAAATGGCTGTAAGACAATTTTTCAGCATTTGCCAGGTGGCAGATACACATACGCTGGAAAATCGGGGAGGGAAAGTCGAAAGGAAAAGCGACACTCGCTGTAATTTTATTGAAATGAAGTGAAGTAAACTTTTTCTCTTTTTTTCTGCTCTTACGAAAAATTACATGCGCGAATTGCCAGGGGCTGGCGGCAGAGGCAGCTGCCAAGGGAAATGCGCGGATCGGGCGGGGGGGAAGCCGGATCGGGGGCATTTAGGCCCGCTGATAAATTTTCATGACACGCTGCACACTGTCATGTGACAAGAATCAGTGTCAAATATGTTGTCATTTAATTTCGCACTCCCACACTTACGCAGACGCAGATTTGTGGAAATGTTAATAAGCTTTTGCCTTTTGTGGCCCTGCGTGTGTGTGGGAGTGTGCGTCGAGGGCACTTCAGACCCGCCGCCGGGCCCTCGCTTTTTCTGCCAGTGTGGGTGAGTGCTTTAATTGCTGTTTTTCGCCATCAACGTCGCATTATGAATTTTACATAGGCTCGTGTCTTTTTGTACTCTTCTGCGCCTTTTTGTGTGAGGAGGCTAACGTAATTACTTTTTTTTTTTTCCTGTGGTTACTTCCGGACCTGGTGTGGTACTTAAAGATTTATATAACAAAAGTATTTCGTTTTAAAACTACAGATCAAGTTCTAAGAAATACAATTAACTAAGATATGAAATATATGCTCATATAAATACTAAATGAAGACAGAAATATAAATTAGACTGTCACCTAATACTAACCCTTTTCGATTCGGGTTAATTAATTTTTTTATTTATTTTATTTATTAATACTTCATAAATGATCCCAAGTATAATTTATAGAAGATTTTATTGATATATATGTAGGTTATATATATTAATTCTTTTAAACCTTAAATATATAAATCATTTATATATTTTATTTCTGAATTAAGAAGCTCACAGTTCAATTAATTTGACTTTGCTTCAAAGACCGAACTTTCTCCCAAAAATTTGTATTTATATTTTTCCCAAAGTGTATTTTTCAGTGTCGCCCAAGCTAACCACATTTTTCTGTTTTCAGCCAGGGTTTTCAGCAGCTTTAATTGATCGGCGGCAGCTACTAGCTGTGGCCCCGGCATTTAGGCATTTATCACGGCTACATGATTATGCTTTTAATGGGCAGGTGAGTGGGCGGAAGTCCGTGAGATAAGGGAAGGCGGCGCTGGGGGGGAGGAGGGCAGGGATAAGGGAGACACATAGCAGACAACAGGACATACAGGGGTAGGGCGAGCATATGTGACAGTGACAGTTGCAGGGGGCGACAATGTTGGCGCAGAAGCCGCAAATATGTCCTTGTAGATGTGGTGCTGTGCCACAAAGGATACCATATATGCACAGTAAAAAATAAAAATACAAATCAACAAATTAGGCACTAAAATACCCAATCAGAAGTAATAATTAATTTTCCTTAGAGCTGAAAAATTCCTTAGAAAAATATTCTAACTCATAATAAAACTTGACTAATGCACTGCTATCTCTCAGTGTTTTATATATACATTTATGTGTGAGAATAGACTGGGACACACATTAGCAGCCAACAGGATGTCTGGAGAAGGCGAGGATAAAAGGCAGGCTGACTGCCGCCACCGCCGACAATGGAACTTGTCTTTTTAATTAAATGCTAAGGGAAAATGCTAAAGATAAATGAAGTTGTGCTAAATGCGTGCTGCTGGGCTGTGGAAAATCAGGAAAAGGGGAAAAAGTCCTGGGAATTCGCCGGCATCAGTGTAGGTGTCCTTGGATTCGGGATTTAAGCTTTCTACTGGCAACTTCATTTAGCGCCCAGCGTCTCTGATGTGGTATTATTATTGAATTATGCGTTTCCAGACCGTAACGGGGCCAAACACCCGCCAAATACCTCCCCTCTGTGAGCCGCGGGTTATGAGATGGGGTTCGGTCTATGCGGCTTCCAGTGGTGGCCACATGCGTATGCCAGGATTTCATTAGTGCGTAACTAGAGCAAGGACAGGCGGCGGAAATCAACTTACAGGGGGTGGTTCCCCTTCTGTGTGAATGTGAGATGAATGTCTCTAAATTCGATCCATTAAGGATTGAGTACTCACACAATTACTGGGAAAGAGAACTGAGTTTCTTTAAAAGCTGGTTTATTCTTATATTTTCTGGCATTAATCCCTCAATAAAAATTGATATTTTTGCCATACTAATATGTTGTAAAGCTCGGATCCTAAGTAATTTCCAGAAGAACCCAATAATAGAATGTAAGAAGTACCCATCTGGAGCTGACCCATTTGATCTCAGTCTCCTTGACTCTCCCTCTCCTCTCCGAATGTCAATAAATTGAAAAAATACAGCAAACAATAAACCCAAAATTGCCAAACAATTAAATCCATGTTGCCAGAGAGTAAGCCCCCACAATTGTTGTGGCATTTGTAATCGCTGTTCAATAATTTTTGTCATTTTATGTAGCAGGCTTTGCGACGACATATTGATACTGGGCCTAACAAGGATTCGATTACAAAACGCTCGCTTACAAGTGTCATGTATCGCACTGACTGCCGAGAAGGGAGCAGCAAGGACATGGGTGTACTCTGTCTGTCTGTGGCACAGAACACTCCCTTTCGCAGTTGTGGGCGGTGCGCCATCGATTACAGATCAAATTAGATGTATAAATAACAAAACGATTAAGCGATTGAAGAGCTAAGCCAGAGCGCCAGGACCTGCCTTCTCCTCCACCAGCGGGTGGAAGTTCGTTTGATTTTATTGCCAAGGCGGATTACTCGGAGCCCGGGCAATTTCAGAGTGTGTGTGCGGCTCATTTGGATTATAATTGATGTCCTCCTTGGCCCGTCGCAAACTAATCGGCCGGCTCTCCGCCGGTCCTGTCCAAATATTTTCCCTCGCCCCACTATTCTGCGGCGGCAATTTTGAGACGGGACAAGACGGCTCGGGGCAGGACTCAATTTTCAAGTTATTTAACGCCTTTGATCCCCTTGGGAGCCGCATTTCTCGAAGCAGCCTGAAGCTCCCCCCGAATGACAATAATTTGGTTTTGTATGCGCACTTGTACTGTCGCCTAAGCCGAGCTCCACACTCGAAAAATAACATACCAAGGCCCAAGGCAATAAAAGAAACAAATTCTTATTATCCTAATCCAAATCCCTGCTTGGAAATCATATAAAATATTATGAGTGTCTGGGAAAAATAATTTTGTTTGTCTTATTTATAAAATATCTTAAAGTAAAATACTTTGTATAAAGTGAAAACTTCGACACATAATTGTCCCCTAGCTGGCTTTCTTTAATATATTTTTCTGCACTTTCCCATATATTTTGTCTGCGTGTACTAGGCCTGTTTGCTGCGGCCACACGGCGTATGATGAATATCGTGAGCAATGCCTAATCAACTGCAAATGAAATGGACAATTGCCACCGAAGCAGCGGGGTGAGGAGGTCCCGGTGCGGGCACTGAGGTGACCACACGCATCGATACATCAAATTGACACTGTGGATGCCAAAACCAACACAATCACACCCGCACACACACACTGGTCTGGGAAAAACAACATGGAATGAAAGCATTTCGCCGGCGTTGATTTGCTACCAACTACCTCTCCGCAGCCGCGCACGCTGGCTGTTCATTTTACGCTTTTGGCTTGGAAAATAAATTGCCTCGGCTGTTTGTGCCAACAAATCCGCTCATTGCCGTTTTGGGCGGACTCAACGCCATTCCCACAGCGCGAAAAAAAAATTACTCGAGAAATGTATATATAATAATATAATAAATATAAAATAGTCAAGAAATTAAATTACAAAGTATGAAACTCAAGATCTTAATCAGGAAAGGATTTGAAGTTTAATCTAAAGTTAATCTAAAAAAAACTAAATACAGGTAGCCGACCCAAGTAGGCTATGTTATTGTATTATTCAGCATACAAACTTGATCTATAAATTAGGTTCATATTTTATTTTTCTCTTTTGTTAAATGCTCTATTTTATGAAGCCGTTTCTTATAAAATATATTTATTGCCTTCTTTCTTGCTGTGCATTATTGCTGCGGTTCCCGTTGCCGCTTAATAACCATTGTCCGCCAGTAGCCAGTGGAAGAGAACCTAAAACGTGTTCAACGTGGGAGCTATAAACTGTCATTTAAGTTGTTGTCGATGTCATTCCGCTGGCCCTTTGTTCAGGGCATTGTTTCAGTTTCGGCCAAGATTTGTGGCAGCAGCAAAAGGCGGCTCGGCGGTGGCGGCCAAGTTTCTGTAACTGCAAAAAGCGAGAGTAAATATATTTACGAGCCCAGCAGCGGCAGGAGCTAAAGGACTAAAAATACTCCTGTGTAAAATAAACAAGCAAGGCCAACTTGTCTGGGGATGGAGAGGGTAGGACGCTTAGTTCTCGGATAACTCCCGGTCCAGTTCTTAAAGGATTTTCATAAAAAGGCAGGTGTATATTTTCAGGTTGAATACAATTTGCGGCCACCAGAAAAAAGTGTACATAGTTCAGGGAAAACAGACAGATCGTTGCAGGGAAATAACAGTTTAATTAAGACTGACATTGTCCGTATATTTGCACTGTTTTGGCATAATACGCTCAGATTTGTCAGGCAATGGCATATTATATATTATATATATTAATTATTTTACATGGATAATGTGTGCGAGCGCGAATTAATTCACAAATAATTTGTAAACAGATTATTAATTGGAGCTTTTAGCATTTGCCACCCGGCGAACTCATAAATTAAATTGATTTTAATTCAATTTAAAATCAAGCCAGTTTTTCCATATCAAGATACACAGAGTTCGGCAAACACATTGATGGATTTCCGGCCAAACCCTATTTGTTAAGGACATCAGTCACACAAGGCTTTAATTTATTTGCTGCACAATCATTTTATTTTATTACTTTATTTATTATACTGACAGCACTTAGGATATCGCATTGACAACTGCTTAATGTAAGAACTACTAGCTTAATTGCTCAATTGCCTACATACGCTTAGTGGATAAACACAATTCTAACAACTTTGATGGGATAAGTATGCTAACAATTGACAGGTTGTAATATCAATCGAGTGCTGTTCAAATATTCGATTCTGCCTATATAATCACAAGCAAGAATGTTATTTCTAAAGTGCAGGGAAGCCTCAATAACAATAGAAAACATATCTAATTTAAAATAAGAAGTAAGGAATTTCTTCAATGAGACTTTAGGAAATTAAAATAATTTAAATGTGGATTTGGCAATGTCTTATATATCCTAGAAAATGTATTTGTGGTTTTAATAAAATATTTCCTTACTTTCAACGCAATAAACAAGTCATTTGTTTGTTTATATTTTTTTGTTGCTTACTTTGTGAATTAATTTTATAATTAAATATACAAAAAATAGAAAAAAAATAAATGTCATGTTATTCAAAGTTATATTAATCCTAGATACCGACATCATCAGTAACTGTGGCTCACTTTTAAAGCATATCAGACATTTCTTTCATGTAATTCTGCAATTTGTAATTGAAAAACATTTTAAGTAAATACTTTTTTTTTTTTTATTTATATGTTATATTGATTTGCCTTTAATGGCCAGTTTTTGCTTACTCATCCAATTAGTAATAGTTTATCAGCGATTCTCCACTACCTACACAACCGTTTGAATATCCTTTTCGCAGGACTGTGTGCTGGTTTGGGTTCATTAAAACATGTTAAGCACATAATGGCTATCTAACCGAGTTCCCTGTGGCGAGCAAGGGGCGTGGCACATCGATAGCAGCTGCAGCTGGCCACAAAACCCAAAATGCTTTCAATAATTGCGGCCACGTCCGTGCGGGGTCAGTTGTTTTTGACCCCGTCGCCGTTGCCGTCGCCGTCGACGCCTGGCTGGCCAACCGGCCACACGAGTCGCTGCCCCGGAATGCGAGGCTAATTTTTCAGTTCAGTTTTGATGCCGCGCCACGAATGTCAAATGCATGGCAGCATCCGCACAAAAAACCATTTCACTAATTCGTTAATGTGTTTTTGGGGAGCTGGCGAGCGAAAGCGACCGACGTGTATGGGGGGTGGAACTCTATTTATAAATCATACGCCACGTTGCCCTTCAAAGAGTCGCCGCTTCAACTGACCTGACCCCTTGCAAAGGCTCAGCTCAGATCGGTTTCCATTCAAGAACTCTCTCATGTGTTTATTATTATCGGTTGAGTGATTTGAACTATCAGGTTTTAAAGCCGTATTTTAGTGAGCGTCTTTTTTGAACACTCTTTTAGGATTCATATTAAATTTTTAAACTGAATTGAATCTTGTTCTTCTTAAACTAATTACTAGTTTGTTTTGTATTTCAATTAAGGGATTGTTTGTCTTTAATCTAAAATTCAGCCCAAGTTGTTTATATCCCAATGCATAAAATACTCCTTTATCCCTTGATCTGTAAATTTCAATTTAGCGGAAGGGCCCTTCCCCTACTGACATTGTTATATGTGTGCGGTGGCGACTGCCATTCGGTCAGCATGTGAGCGTCCTGCGTCCTGCGTAGGCCGGCCCAGAATCGAAATCAATTAGTTTCGGGGCCAAGCAGCTGCACAAATTGCAGGCGACAACAGGCCGGGCCAGGCCAGGCCCTCGGCCCCGATAAATCCAATACTGGCAATGGGCTGAAGCGGCTGCAGCCGGATTCCAGAAGCCGAGACAAATTGAACTGAGCTCCGGTCAGGCTTTGTGGCTGCGCCTGTCAAAGGCGCTAGCCCTGGCCCATATTTCCGAGGCCCTGGGCTTATTACCAGTAAGACTAGCAGCACACTGGCAGAAAATAATATCCTAAAATAAAGCAGGAGTTCGTAGCTCAAAATCTACATATTATACAAAAACATCTCCTTAAGAGGAAATTGCGTATACGCAATGTTGGAAAAGGGGTCCCGAAGTTCCTGTTGAGTTCCTTCTGTTACCCAGGATTTCTCTGAGTGTTGGTTCTTGCCTTCAGTCTCTGTAGGCTGGGCAAACATTCGGTCCCCTTTCGAGTGCGCTCATACACTTATTTTTGCCTCTTTTTTTATTACATGTGTACTTTTGTGATTACATGAATATTTTAAAAGCGCGCACTCGCACAGAGGTGGAGGCGCTGGGCCGAAGGACTGCGGCGGGGTCTCAAACACACAGGACTGACATGAGAACTACATTAAAATAATTTATTTTAACGCATTTTTTGTCATAACCCGATGGGGAAAAAACTCATTTCCTTTAATGATTCCATCTGGTAAACGCACAACGCTGTTAGTGACTCGACCAGGGCCGGGAGGCGAGATGCTGCCGGCACGCACATGGTTATTTCATTAAAATTGCCTTTTGTTGTTTGTGAATGTTGCTTATTATTAACGCCGTGCCGTATCATCTGTATCTGTATCTGTATCTGGAATCTGCGAGCGTATCTGTATCTGTATCTGTATCCGACTGCACTTTTATGGGGCCAGAAGACACGACATTTGCATTACTGGCCAGCAGCAGCGCCGAGCTGCCGACCTGCAGCTTAATAAAGACAAATTGACTTTCTGGTCATAAATGCGGTGGCAGCTTCCAAAAAGGGGCAAGGCCCGGCCAGCTGATTGGCAATTACGAGGGCTTGACAAAACGCGATAAACGAATTAACATTTAAATTAATATTATATGTATCACCCGGACCCACCCCCAGAAAGCTGACCCTCCTCTCCGTGAGCGGCGACAAATCTGAACCCAACATGTCGGACACAGTGCGACGGACCTCACAAGTTGCATTCCAAATTTATGCAAATAAAGTCTGCAGTCCGCGCTGATGGGTGTGTCCTTAGTTGTCGGCGACAGTCGTTGCATCTAATTAGCCCGAGTAAATTACAATTACAAGACAAAAAGGTCCAGGGACCAGAGGGAGCTGAGAACTTGAAAGCTCCGAATTGCAGTGCCAGTAAATTGAATAAGCCACTGAAGTGGGAAGGATATTCGCAGGGAACCACCTACCCCTGAATGGGTTTAATCCTTGAGAAATCTGTTTTGGCGCCAGCAAGCTGATCTGAAGGATAAGAGCGGCTTATCAGGACTGCGGTGGGAGAACAAATTAATGCTTGACCAGAACCCCAACCTAGACAAAAATCAACAATGTGCTGTAATTATTTAACTGAAATTAAAAATGAGCTAGTTAAGGTAATAGACTGAACGAAAGTCACTTTAAAATAAAGCACTTAAAATATAGATATGTCTGTACAAGATAAACTTAACCCTAACTAAATACCTTTGATCCTTGGAAGTCTGCCTAAAAGGTTTAGAATATTTATAATTTTCCCCAAGCTTAACGCCAGGGCTAAATGTTTATTAGGGAGCGGGGGTTCTTTTTGTGATTCCTCAACAAATTAACTGCAAGAAAATTGGGCCTCTGGGCATTTAAATGTCTGTAATGATGATTGCTAGACAAACGTCACACCAGGGCGGAATTAGCTACCCGCAACGATGATTGGGTCCTGGCCGTATGCACAGCAGCCGCCACATTGCGCATACGCCCCCTATGCCGGCGGAAAGAGAGAGAGAGAGAGGGAGCGAGAGAGAGAGGGCTAACGAGACACCAGAGACTCGGCAAATAGTTTGCCGTAAATTCCGCTGGCAAGCGCTTGGCCGCTTAAAGTCGGTCAGAGACGGCATCGACAGGCTATTCGGTCCCTGTTGTTAATTGGGTTTGGTGCATCGGGCTTAATACGGCGAGGCATCAATTTATTTTCGTGCCATTAAAAATTCCCATAACAAGCAAATTGCATTTTTCCACATACATATTGGCCATGCGGCCGGTCGGGGCTCTTAAGTAAATTACAATAAATTTGGCGCAAAACTTGCATATGAAATGTGCAATGTTCGCGTTACAAAAGCCACTCGCTGTCGGCCAATAATATAATTAAAAATTAAATGGCAAATTAATTGCTGAAAAATATCAAAAAGACTTTCTACGCAAGCCGGCATTTGCGGCATTTAAAATGCCATTAATATTGCATCAACACCTGCAGTACAAGCGCTTAAATAAACATGCACAAAAAGCCCGCGCACTTTACATTAAAACTGTCTGCTCCCCGAAAAAACTATTGATGAATAATGAACGCGTGCTTCCCGGAAACAAAGCCAATGTGACCACAGATACAGCTGCAGTTGCAGTTGCAGTTGCAGCTGCAGCAGAATCGCACTCCCGCAGCAACACAGGCTGCAGCAGGAACAGCTGCTGCTGCTCGACTTGTAAGTGACACGACCCGAGCTCAACTCCGGCCATAAATCAGCGGCCAACTGGATAGCATTGTTTTTCAATACTATTTAAACACAAAAAACAGCATATTTATTGGATTTGTTGTAAAATATTGCCTGAATTTCAAACCCAACGAGGTGTAAAAGAGCGCAATATTAAGCCATTGCCATTTAAAGTATAGCTAATCACATGATAGTCTAGCAATCACTATGAATACTTAATTTGGTTATGGAAATAATAGTTCTTCAGCCCTCATTAATATTCTTAAATAAATAAACTTTTAATTTTACTTTGGTTCAGTCTGCTGCCTTGTAAAAATTCCTTTGTCCGGCGACTTCTTTTGTTTACCTTTCGGAGAGCCCCAACTTAATCTGCTGAAAGTACTACAAACTCCATTATGTCATAGAACATTCCAGGTGTTCATTCGGTCGACTAAAGTGAGATATTATTAAGGCAACTGCTGGGCCCTTTGTGCCTTGCAATTAGTCAAGATAATTAGGTGGCAAACGGTATTCAAGGACTGAGAACGACAGGTGGCGTGGCCCTATTTAAATGCAACATAATTATATTCACGTCCTGCCCTGTCCCTTGTTGTAGCCGTTGCCATTCCCCTATCTCTCTGCGGTTCTTTATACTCTCATTTATGCCATAGTTGCCTCTCGGCCGCCGTGTGTTTGCGGCGAGCGAAGAGTTCCAGGCATGTTAATAACACTCATAATTAAAAATTAAATGTTATAATTTCGTGTGTGCTGGCGTGCGGCTTATCCGTTTGCCTGCAAATTATTTTCCAGCTATGTGTGTGGCAACAGACAATTACTCACGCAGCGCTGGCCGCCACTGATTTTTTGCTGCCCGCTTTTTTGATGTTGCAAGTAAACTTTCGATGAGGCGGTGCAATTATGAGATGCAAGGACCATGTTTGCCAAAAAATTCCCAACAAGTCATGTATTTTTGATGGCCATAAAAAGGAGAAAAAATGTATAATAAGAGGGAACCTTCATTTCCTTTTCTCTAAAGGACGATGTCGACAAGCACTGGCCGGGCAATAAAAGTTGGCAACTACTTTACAAGTTTTCCCCAGATGTTTTATGGTCGGGGAAACCGGCTAGGCAAGCCAGCTACTTAAAAACACAAATATGCAGAACGTTTTCCCCCAGAAGTCAATGCCACAGAAAAAATATTTCAAATGCTTCCCAACAATTGTTGTGCATCGCCAATAAAGCGACTTACAGGGACAAGATGTAATTACTTTTTAAGGCTGAGCGGGGCTTTTCTTTGTTTAACTTGGCCGGGCCTTGATATTCTTTACGATTTAATATGATGTTGCATATAATACTGGAAGAAAAAAATATTAATATGAAAACATTTTGGACTTCTAAAATATTATTAGCCATTAAACTAATATTTTCCATGCTATGTGTGCATATAAAAGGGAAGAAAAAATGCAAAAATCTATGGAAATCTATTAATATGAAAACATTTTGGACTTCTAAAGTATTATTAGCAATTAAACAAATATTCATCATGCTATATGTGCAAGAAATATATGATAAAAAGCGCGAATATTTACTGTACTCGATGACAAATTAAAGTGACTTCGCTGGGGAGTCGTCCTTAAATTATATTGCCAGGAACTCTCAGCAGGAATTGCTGCAGGCGATGCCACTTTGAATAATTATTGGCGCAGAGACAGAAAGTCAATCAGTGGGAATGCAGCGGGCAATTTAATACAATTGCGGGCCAAGGCGCTTATTCAATTAATTACTTGAAACAGTGCGTCAAAAAGCGGGAAAGTAATGCAGAAAAAGCCGAGTAATTATTTTACACTTTGCTGTCGTTGCTCTTGATTTTCCCCGCCTGCACTTGTCCCAGCTGCTCTTGCCACAGCTGCAGCTGCATTTTCCACGCCTGCATTTTGATGAAGTTTTTCCTCGGAACTCGCAGTTGCAACTGTCGCCGACGCATAATAAAGTTTGCTTTAAGTTAAGTTGGTTAAATACAAGCCGGGAGCCCAGTAATGTGACCCAGTTTTCGGGGACAGCGACAGGAGTCGGCAATTATCGGGATCTGATTAAATGAAACCAAAGTCGGCCGAAATCAAAGGCAATATAAATTCGCATAAATTCGTCCTGGGTCCTTTAAATGTCAAGCGGCGCTCGTCCATCGATTTTTATGCCTCGCTGGCCGCTGGGATCATTTATCAATATGTAGATTTCCCAGGCAAAGTTCAATGGGTCCCACGCATCCCCACGCAGACCGACATGGACCAGCACGGACCTCCTGTATAAATTGCGTAATTTTTTTACCCTCACACACAATTGGAGATAAATTGACTGATATGCATGTTGTGGGCCGCCGTCGTCTGTCTGGCAGCTTGATGTATGCGTCTGCCCGGCCAAAGTGTCCACCCGCCGCCCACTTTCACTTTTCCGCTCTTTGATTTTTTTCCTTAAATAAATCGACGCCCCAAGCCACTTCCGGTGACTGCACTAAAATGCCAGACAAGAGCGTAATGGCATCAATTTCCTGCAGCCCAAATTTAAATTCTAAAAGCCCTGGGATCCAAGGCAACGCCTCCTGCCCCGAGGAGTCCTATTATTAGCAGCAGCTCTATTTTAACTTGTCTTGGCTCCCTCCACAAAATGAGCACACATACTTATTTAAATTGGGAAGATGCCAATACCTGGCTGGATATCTGGGGCCTTGCCACTGGTATTTGGCTTAAAAAACCATTACACTTTAATAGTGAGTGGATAATTCAACATAACTATTAGTTAAGTTAACTGTTTCAAGTTAAATTAAGAAATTTGTAAATTAAAATTATTCAAAGGAAAAGTGTAAAAGCTTGAAATAAAATAATGTAATAAAACTCTATAAGAAAAGTAACCAGTTCGTTAACTTTCCTTTTGTTTTTGCTTTTATTTTTAGCTGTTATTTTTTTTTTTTTTATTAATTTTCATTGTTAATTCTTGAGCTCCTTTAAAGAGTTTTTACCAGTTGATGTCCTAAGCTACTTTACCTTGAAATCTCAGGACTTAGGTTGCATTATATTTGCCGGCGCCACTATGAAGTTGGACCTGACCTTAAATGACCGCCTCAACCTGCGCTTCCAGTCGCTGTACGGAGTACAGATTTCCCAGATTGCCCGTCTAGTGCCTTTCAAGGAGTCGGAGGTGTCCTGCCTGCTGCTGATCTACTACAAGTTCTGCCTGCAGAACGGCCTCACCTCGCGGCAGATAACCAATGCCCAGCTTGGGAAGATTGTGATTGGATTCCATCAGCTGTACGACATGGACGTGGTGGATCGAATCGTGTTCCTGATCTCTGGCGGCAAGAAGTATGTGACGCCCATGGACTTCATCAACTACATGACCATCATCATGTGCGACGACATTGAGCGCAGAATGGAGTTTGCATACATGGTATGGCTTTATCTTTTAGTAATTCCAATTGAACATTATATTCAACGATACAGGTTTATGACAAATTTGGTTTGGGTATTAATCGGGAGATAATTTCCATTGCGGTCGAGAGGTTCTTTCCCGGGGAGGATGACGAGGTGCTAGAGATGCGACTGGTGAGCTGTTTATTTACATATATTTATTACTTATTTTAAGTTCCGTTGCCCTTCCAGGACATGGTCGATTTTTTAGTCCTCAAGTTTGATGAAGACCAAGACGGCATCATCTCATTTGAGGAGTACAAAAAGATCGTGTTGCACCAGCCGCTCCTGCTGGAGTTCCTGGGCCCCATCTTTCCCACGAACGAGACTCGCCTCGTGATTGCCTACTGTGCGGCCATATACTCTCACATTCCCGAGCTGGGTCTGACGTAGAGCCTTGCCCGGGCATGTGCAGGGTATATGGCGGTCTGCCAGGACCCCTCCTCGTCCTGCTCGCATAAATCTTTCAGGCACAAATAAATCGAAAGCAATGCAAATCAGTGTGCCTAGTCGCCGCGTTTTCCCATGTTCAGCCATTGTAGCCACTCGAAAATGTCAATGACAATGATGATGAACTGCAAAATAGAGCGCTGACAGCTGCAACGAGACTCTGGATGGATAGATAGATGGATGGCTGAATGGAGAATATATAGGGGGGACCGCAGCTGCCTCCGAGTCACACAAAGAAAAAAAAGCCCAGCCGATAGGAGATTTTAAACCAACCAACACTAAGAATCGGTAGTTAAAAAACGTACAAGTAAGGCTATAAATAAAATAAATAAAATAAAACAAAGACTTACTTGCTTACTAATTATTCGATAGTTATTTTATTGCAGTTGTTAACTTTTTACTCAGTGCACACCGACTGCTTCACGGGCATAATTTTAAATATGGAGCACTGCAATAGCAGCTCCAGAAATACTTGGCTCTGGTTGAACGCTCCACTGGCTCGTCGACTGCCTTTTGCCATTGCCCCATGACAGCTTGATTTGTTGGCAGTTGGCATACAATTGACATTTGATGGATGGTGTTCTACATTGTCGGGACATTCTGCATTCTAGGATTCTGCATTCTAGGATTCTGCATTCCGGCTGCAGTCGGCGACAGTGCCGAAGCCGAGCCTCTGGCGGCCCTTGAAGTCGTCCCCCTAAAAACTGCAGCTAGACAAAGTTCCCATTTCAATATGTACAGATTTAGCTTAAATAAATAAGTTAGAGTGTCAATTAGGGATTTATTTGCTAATATATGTAAATATTACTTATTGTTTATTTAGTTATTATTATTAAAAGTTGATTTATACTGGGGTTAAAAATGTATAAATAACAGGAAGATAAAGTTCCCATTTCAATCTGTAAAGGTTTAGTTAAAATAAATAAATTAGAGTGCCAATTAGGGATTTATTTGCTAATATATGTATATATTACTTAATATTTATATAGTTATTATTATTTATTAGTATTACAAGATGGTTTATACTGGGGTTAACAATTTATAAATAGCGGCAAGACAAAGTTCCTAATTCAATCTCGACATAGTTAGTATAGGTTCAGTTTAAATATATAAGTAAAAGTGCCAATTAGGGATTTATAAATACATTAAATTGCTATATATATATATATATATATATGATTTATTATTTTGTATTATAAGATGGTTATCATGGGGCACACATTAACTGAGCTATTTTGATTGTCAACTTTAATTAAAGTTATACAAATATATATATTATAAAAATGCCTAATTTTCTTTATATGCTTATTTAGAACTCTTTTCCTTTAGATACATATTTTCAGCATTTTTAAAATTAAGTTTGGAAACAATACCTAGAGATACCTAGATTTGAAAAACATCTTAGCCTCGAGAATAACTTCAAGGTATTCTCCATTCTTTAGTCAGCCATTGAAGCACTTGTTTCACCTTTATAGTAGAGGTTGCTTTCGTTCTATATATGTTGGTAAAATACATAAACAAATATATTTTCGTAAGAGGTAAGAAATCGCCAAAAATGTGTGACGACGAAGCTATCGCCTTGGTCGTGGATAATGGATCTGGGATGTGCAAGGCCGGCTTCGCCGGCGATGATGCGCCGCGTGCCGTCTACCCATCGATCGTGGGTCGTCCCCGGCACCAGGGCGTGATGGTGGGCATGGGCCAGAAGGACTCGTATGTGGGGGACGAGGCCCAGAGCAAGCGCGGCATCCTCACGTTGAAGTATCCCATCGAGCACGGCATCATCACCAACTGGGACGACATGGAGAAGATCTGGCACCACACCTTCTACAACGAGCTGCGCGTCTCTCCCGAGGAGCACCCCATCCTGCTGACCGAGGCCCCGCTCAACCCCAAGGCCAATCGCGAGAAGATGACCCAGATCATGTTCGAGACCTTCAATGCCCCGGCCATGTATGTGTCCATCCAGGCCGTGCTCTCGCTGTACGCCTCCGGCCGCACCACCGGCATCGTCCTCGACTCCGGCGACGGGGTCACCCACACCGTGCCCATCTACGAGGGCTACGCCCTGCCGCACGCCATCCTGCGCATGGATCTGGCTGGCCGCGACTTAACCGACTACCTAATGAAGATCCTGACCGAGCGCGGCTACTCCTTCACCACCACCGCCGAGCGCGAGATAGTGCGCGACATGAAGGAGAAGCTGTGCTATGTGGCCCTGGACTTTGAGCAGGAGATGGCCACCGCAGTCGCCAGCTCCACCCTGGAGAAGTCCTTTGAGCTGCCCGATGGGCAGGTCATCACCATCGGGAACGAGAGGTGCCGCTGCCCCGAGGCGCTCTTCCAGCCCTCCTTCTTGGGCATGGAGGCCCAGGGAGTGCACGAGACGACATACCACTCGATCATGAAATGCGATGTGGACATTCGCAAGGACCTGTACTCCAACATAGTGCTGTCTGGCGGCTCCACCATGTACCCGGGCATCGCCGATCGCATGCAGAAGGAGATCACGGCCCTGGCCCCCTCCACCATGAAGATCAAGATAGCTGCCCCACCGGAGCGCAAGTACTCCGTGTGGATCGGCGGCTCTATACTGGCCTCGCTGGCCACCTTCCAGCAAATGTGGATCTCGAAGCAGGAGTATGACGAGTCCGGCCCGGCCATCGTCCACCGCAAGTGCTTCTAGGCCAAAGGGAACAGAGAAAGCTTAGCTTTATTTTTACATTGCATCACATGTATCCTAACAGAATCAAATTAAATACTTATAGTCGCTTAGGCACAATAAATTATAATGCTAAGACTAGCTTAGATATTTAAATAATATAAAAGCTTCAAGCTTCCCTTAAAGCAGTGTATATATTAAATATATACTTTAAAATCAAATTAAAATTCTTACTTATCGAAGCAACCAAATAATTTTTAATAATTTAATAATACCTGTTAATGATGATGATCTATCTACAAACAGGACCTTTTCAATTAGGAGATACCTCACTTGCCTGGTGGCTATTTATGTCTGATTCCTCACGGCAAACGGGAAAAGTTTAAAAGGACTCTTGTGCACTCCAAGCTTGATTCCTGCCTGAATAAAAAATGAAACAAAGCCGGCTCAGCTGACGAGTGCCAAAGGACAGGGCAGGGACTCGACTCCATAGTCGCGGAATGAGTATAAATAAACCAGGACGCAGTTTTCCACTATTTCCACGTCCATGCCGGCCATATTTTACGTGAGTTGCGGTCGAGGAATTGGGGGAAAAATAAACTTTTCGGCGTTATGGAAACTCTGGAAGATTTGGGAGCCAACGAAAACTTTAGTACTCCCGCATATCTTATTTGACGAACACCCAGAGATACACAAGAAACAAGTCGTCGTCGGAGTCGTCTTCGCCTCTGCCCCGTATTTGCCGAGATTAATTAACAAATCTGGAGATGGCATGCCAGTTCGACTCCTTAAAAACACAAGGCTAATGGCTAGAAAAGTGGGCGCATTTGCATAGCAGCAGTCGGCAGGAAAGTCAGGACAAGTAACGAGCCAGTGGAACATGAAACAAAAAGTAAACAAACAAAGGATCCCGAAACAGGAGTGTCGGAGTAGCTCAAGAGAAACCAGAAGCCAAGTAAAGGAATGAGCCTTTTCTGGAGAGTGGTTTTATTTATACCCTCGCTCTCGAGGATTGCTTTAACTCCCTAATTTATATTGTAATATTATATTATTTAAACAAAACTAAATTTATGGGATGGTATGCCGAAATATGAACACTGTATAATTTTTAACAGAAATTTTATGTTTTAAATTCGAGAGGGCCGGCCGGCTAAGCCTCTTGCATTTGTAATTATTTATGCAAAAATTGTTGGCCAACAAACTTAATTTAGTTAAATGTTTGACTTTAGGCAGGCACGCTCCTTGATTAACCGACTGGAACGAGTGCCGAATGCCCTGCCACGCCCCCCGGTATGCAAATAACAACAACGCGGGGCAGGGGCTCACCTTCACCCCTCACTTTTCACCCTTCACCGTTCACCCTTCACCCCCATGCAATTCATTTACTTTGCTGCTGTTGTTCTTGGGTGTTTGACTTTGGCACTCGTACTTGCGTGTAAACATGCATGATTAAGCTGGCAGGCACAAATTAGCATAAGACAGGCACCAAAGCCAAGGAATGTGACTTTGAAGGACCCTCGAGTTTGCCTTATTTCTTAAAAATGTTATACTTTGAGGGGAGAAGCAACCAATTCATCAGTCTTCAA
Source organism: Drosophila pectinifera (assembly GCA_008042775.1). Lineage (NCBI taxonomy): Eukaryota > Metazoa > Arthropoda > Insecta > Diptera > Drosophilidae > Drosophila > Drosophila pectinifera. The sequence continues at coordinate 68,058 of VNKC01003997.1, read as the reverse complement.
AGGCATCAGGAAATTAACTATACTTTTGTGATTACCAACGCCTTCTCATTTTTAATTTCAGTCTTGCCTATTCATTTAGATTACAGATAAATGAAGCAGCAACATACGACCTGTTTTAGGCCTCAATAAATATTTAAAATGACTGACATTCCAGTTCAGTGCGGCATGGCTTATTGGATTTATCTAGAGTTCCAGAGCTAACCGAGTTTCAGTACAAATTCGCGACAGTCAGGTGCAGCGATATCGATCTGGCAGGAACAGGCGGAGCGGAGACTCCACCATGATGAAGACGATGATGATGCCAGAATACATCGCAGCCTGGAGCCAGAGCAGCGACAGCGACAGCGCAGCGAGAAGCCTGCACTCAGCGCATTGCATTGCAAAGTGAACTCCACTTACATGGAGTAAATAAATAAAAAGGATGCCCGAACAGAGCTCACAATTTATGGATGCACTTGCCAGCGCAAAGGACAATGCCGGCAGAAGCGGAATGCGGAAAAAATGGGAAAAGGAGCGGCTAGAACCATGCCAAACGTGGCCAAATGTAAAATAATACGTGACAATAATGCTGCCAATGGCCGTGTTGATTAGGCTGCCTTATTTATGGCCCTATGATCCTGATCCCCATCTCTTTGGAGTCAAATTCCTGAGATGGCCAATCGTTGGTGAATTCATTGAGCTGCCGCAATCCTGAGTTGATCTGCAGCTTTTGTGGCCCAAGCTGCTCTTTGGGCCTAATGAACCGACACGCTGTCTCTGTGGTTGTGTCGGTGTCTGTGTTTTGGCCAGGTAAATATTATTTGATGCTGTGTCGAAAGCCATTTCCAGGCGGTATGTGTTTATGCATAAAATATTTACAAGGTTTCGTGTCTCCGTGTTGCTCTCGCCGAGTCCAATTTGCCCAAATGCAGAAGTAACATTTGAGGCCGGCCAAGTTCCAAGTTTATTTAGGAGCCCGGCTGCGGCGCTCTGGAAGAGTGTGGAGTGGCATGGAAACCCACATCAAAGCATAGCACGTGGCACGCATGAGTGGCAATGGCAAAAAGTACACCAGCGGGAGCTAAAGCACGAGGAGGAGCAGTAGGAGCAGGCGGAGCAGGAGCAACAGAAGCCAAGGCAGCCCCAATTGCATTGCCATTGCCCCGAGTTGACCACAAAACATGCGCTCGGTTACGAAAACCAAGCCAAGCCAGCACAAGCCAGGCCAAAAAAGAAAACACGGCAAACGAATCAAGGCAAAAGCAAAGCAACACTCGGCCCCAGTACATACACCGTAACTAAATTCATTTAAATGAGTTATTTAAATATATGCAGTCATTGTCCTCGGGCGGGATCATGAGGCCAAGAGGAAGCCAAGAGGATGCACCTAGGCGGCAGGATTCTTGGATACTTCTTTTAGGATCGAAAGCTACAGAGGTCGAGGTGTTTATTAAGTCTCTAAATACTCCACAAATGCTAAATACAATCACAAATAAATTCTACAAAATGTAGTATCTTCTATCCGATTAATGTGTTTTAATGACCCTACTCCGATTTCTCTCAGTGAACCGGCAACAACAGTAACAGAGCGGTAAATCAACTGCTGACCAGTGTACGGCTGCAGTTACGTATGTGAATTTGTAATCTAAACTTTTATACTCGTTGACTCGTTGGCTCGTTTTTCCATCAGCGGCGAACAGGAAACGGAAATTGCTGCTGTTGGCCCGTTGACAAAAACACGACACTTGCACCTCAAGTTGCCAGGAACTTTCAACTTGATTTTCACAGCAACAGCAACAGCAACAACAACGACATCGACGGCGACCAGGACATTATGCGACTGGCAATTGCTTACGGTTTTGTTGCTTTGTCGTCCTGTTGTCGGGAAACTGAATGTGTCCATGATTGCGATTGCAGGCGGGCGATCGTGTTGTTCCTGTTCCTGTTTTTGTGGCCGTGTGTCCATCGGTCCATTGATTAAGCGTGGCCAGGTGGCCAGTTGGCCAGGTGGCCTGGATATGGACCGCTCTCTTTTGGCCACGCTCACTCAATCAAAGCGAGCTAAAAGTTTGTTCTACGGGTTTAACCCCAGTTTGCATTCTTTATGAGTGTTTCTGCTCCTGCTTTTTGCGGCATGCACTTCAAGAATATATGAGTTAGATTGAACAGCAAAAAAACTTAGGTTTAACTGGGTGAAATGACTTATATCTGGAATTTCTTGCCTGACAATTGATACGGCCTTTGAATAATTCTTTAATTCTTCTTTTCTTTTCGAGGATTCATTTATTTTTCTGCCTCAAATTTCTTTATGTATTTGGCTCTTTTGTGCTACCTTTAAATGCTTAATGCAAATTGATTTACCCGCTTCTGTTTCACTTTTTCACAAATGCAACTTTTGCTTAAACGAATTTGCAACAGCTTTAAGTCGCAATTAAGCCCGCTGAGTGGAGCGTGGAAGTTGTTAACTGATTTTACCGACCGCCTCGGTTGTTGCCAGTTGGCTGCACATTTGCGACGGCACACGAAAATTTTTAACTTAAATTACTTTTCGTAATAACTTTATTTTGTAATTTACGTAAGTAGAAGTAACATTTATGCAGCTGCATAAACCGCCAACGAAAGTAGCTGACAAACTATGACGGTGCACGTAAAAAACTTCGTGCAGGAGCCTTTGCGAATTTGTGCAAAAATTTGCCAGGGGGGTGAGGAGCGGGTTCCACGAGGTGCTGCAAGTAGTAAGGTGGGTGGTGTTCCTTGGGGGATGTGTCTTTCAGGCGGCCTTGGCCCGCCAAGTTGATGTCACTCAGCTAGATAATTTGAATACGGAAATGGTGTCCGGTCTTTGAAGGCTCCCCACGATCTTTGGAAGTCTATAGGCGAGGCCACCTGTCCCGAGAATGAGTGAGTGAGTGAGTGGTTAACCCGCCTGCTCGTACCGCCATTCGGAATTCCGATGGCATTTTAAATTTTTAATACGGCACTTGGCCGAAGGGAAAATGAGGAAACTCGGGCACGTTGTTTTTCTTTCGCCTGCGTAATGAGAAAAAGTTTCGCTACATGCAATTTGGTCCTGCTCCCAGGTCTCAGTTCTCAGTTCTCAGTTCTCAGTACCCAGCACTCGGCTCTCAGTTCTCTGATGTCTTTGCCGTTCGGTGTACTTGTCCTTGCAAAATGCCATTTGCATTTGCCAAAAGCACAGCCATAACGGCGAGAAGAAAGCAACACACTTACCTCAATAGTCAAACAAAGCGGCGCAAAAGTGTGGCATACTTTGGGGCGCTTTGGCATGCCGAGCATGTGCCCCCCATTCGGTCTGCCGCCTGACATACAAATCATTTTGCCGAGTGCCGAATGTCGAGAGCAAGGAGCAGTAATGTAACCGCAGGGAGCACTGAGAAAAAGCCCCTTCTAACATTAAACCAATAAATTGGAATCAAGAAGGTAGGTTCTGAGATCAAGATAATTTTTAGGATATGAACAGATCGTCAATGGATATAGCTTGTAACCGCGGTGAGCACTGAGAAAAAGCCCCTTTTAAAATTCTGAGATTTATCCACTAAATTGGAATCGAGATGGGAGGTTCTGAGATCAATATAGTTTTTGGAATATGAACAGATCGTCAATGGATCTAGCTTTACTCTCTTGTCTTTCTTTCGCTCGTCTCGGGAACTTTTCTTTAATTTTCTTAAGCCTTGGAACAAACTATTCAACATTGTTAAAGTAAACTACTTAATATCCGTTTTTCCCTCACTGCATTAACAGAATCCACATGTGATCCTGTTTTTGTATGCAGGTAAACGCTCGCTTCCTTGCAGCTCGACAAGATGCTTGTCACATTTACATTTTAATTACTTTGACCATCGGCAGGGTTATCCTTTTGCCTGGAAATCGCTTTGACAACTAATCAATAAATCAGAGACACTGGCCCGGCGGGCTCTTTTCAATCAAAAGCGTGCCCGGATAGAGGATTCTAAAATCCCAAGTGTGGGCAACAATTATGCGGACCGGCGGAGAGCGGCTCAAGAGGCACTCAGCCTGGCAGAAGGACTCAAACGAGCAGGAGCCGAAGCAGGAGCAGGATCCAGAGATGCAGAGCCAGAGCTCCAGCTAGCAAAACCAAACAAAGGGCTGCAACAAATGGCAAAGGGAATCAGCGGCAAAAGCGTAACCAGAGTGAAAAGTGTAAAATGCAAAATCTCATTGATGATTGAATGCAGCAGGATGAAGCAGGATCTCCCAGGCAGCTTTTTTTCTGCGCCGCTTTGTCTCAGTCTCAATAACGAAATGCAAATACGGCAAAAAGCGAAAGCAAACACACAAATACGCATGAGGAGGAATGCCAGGACGGCAGGACGGCAGGATGGCAGGAGGAGAGTGAAAAAGTGGCAGGCAGAACCCAGGACCAACAGCAAATCGAATGGCACAGAGACGGAGCAGAAATCTGCCAAGTGCCCGGCCAGAGAAGCTGGCAAAAAAGCGGGCTACAAATTGTGACAATAAACCCGGAATCTACACATGCCCTACCCAAATCGGATTTAAGATTTGATATGAAGCCGACTCTATTTACTATTAATCCTAAAATAATAAAGAATATCATTTTAGTTTATAACATAGTATAGTAGTAAAGTAAGCTCAGAATTTCTTGATATATTAATGAAAGCAAAGCAAAGATATAAAATAAATAAGCCTAGAGACGAGCGAGCAATCCTAGAGTCGACGAGTGAGAAAAACGACGAGTAAAGACAACGAGCTAGCGATGGCGATTACATGAGACGAGAACAAGAGTAAAGTGACGAGTAAAATCGACGAGACGAAAAGGAATATCCTTAATACATGCTTTAAAAAAACATTATTTAAAGAAAAACAATATGTGGGTAAACAAGAGTATTCAAGAGAATTTTTATATTGTCCTTATAGCAATCTATAATTTTATAAGATTTTGTTGATGTCACAAATAAATATAAAAAAACCTAATTCAAAATAAAGCGAATATAATAGTATTTAATAATAATAATAATCATTTTTAACAATTCGATCAAGAGTAACGCCTTTTTGCAAAGACCAGAATACACTTCCTACTGCAACTGTAGTAGATACATAAGCGGAGAGCATAACTCTCAACCGGACCAAGACCAAGTTCATAACCATGGCAAGGGACCTTGATCCCTAGGGTAAATAAAATAAAAACACTAACAAAAAAGAACCAACAAGAGAGAGTGCGATAGATGTCGGGAGAGAGAGTGAGCTGGGGAGCATCACTACTGGGGCTTCCCGCACGGCAAAGAAAATGGCGTTAGCTGCAGCGCATAGAATTGCAAATTCAATTTCAATTCAATTGAGCATGTGTTCGCAACGGCACATCCATATGCTCCTAAGTTTCCATCTCCATCTGCATCTGTGTGGGAGGAGGGGGCCTGTGTGTGCGTGATGTATCGGGTGTGTGTGTGCGTGCGAGGGCATTGTTGCTCCGCTTGTTGCATTGTTGCATTGTCACTTAGGGGCTGAAAGCGATACGGCAGCTACATCGGCTTTGTCAATAATCAAATTCGATTTAAATCGAACTTTTCGCATTGCCACGCACGAAATGCACAAAATAATTCCCACGATTGGTGATTTTTATTAAATTACACGCTGTGTAAATAATTCGGACGGCTTTCGCGGCGGCCTCTGTCATTAGGCAGCCCGCCGACAATTAATGCCAATCGAAGCTCATTAAAATTCAAGACCCCTTCCAGTCCCAAAGCCATTATAAACATTTTTGCGCCAAATGTTAATTAGATTTGAATTTGGAATATTTTGCCAGCATCAGCCGAAAGCAAATAAAATGCGAAAGCGAAAACAATGCCAGGACGGGCGCAGCGACGCTTGCATTAAATGCAAACACAAATCGACAAATATTATTTTTATGTGCTCCTAATGATAATGATTTTTCGCCCAGCCATCAAAGCTGACAGTCCCGAAAATGGAAAATCGGTATGAGAATGCAAATGGTGGCGTATGCGTAATATGGTAAAATTAAATTAAAATTAACAAAACTCTCATGATTGCAAATTAGATGCGGGGAATGGGCGGCAAATTGAAATTGCCAGTCGGCTTATACACATTGATTTGAGGGTCGAAAATTTATTAGCTGCTAAGCGCGGGAAGCTCTGGCCAAATGGAAAATAGAAAAGTGGCAGAGCAGAGCTAGAGTTCTCAGCACGCTGATTGCCAGCCGAGCCAAAAACGGATCAAAAGTTAAATTCCTGTTTGACTTTTCATTCGAAAAATTGGATTTTGCATTTAGCAAAAAACTTTCGGGCGCAGCCAGCCAGCAGCAGACGGGGATAAGCCGCTCACAGAATGCAAGCCAATGCTATGCTCAACGAAAAAGAGGGGAAACTTTTTTAGTTCTACAACTAATTTATCAAATTCCACAGATTTGTTTCGGACTCTCTGTTTGAGTTGGGCTTCGGCTTCGACTTGGCTTACTGATTCCCCAGGCCGAAACACGACGCCTCAACAATGGCCATAATAATTTCAATTATTTAAGTGGCAGCAGTGGGAGTGGGAGCCTTGCTAAATACATAAACAAATCCGGTTGTCAATTTGCTAATTGCTGTGGTCTTGCCTTTTAATTGCTGCCGCAATTCCGCTAAAATAAAATCCCCCCAAAAAAATAAAGAAAATGCCCAACGAAAAGGGCCTGGACTCTGTGGATTGCGGATTGTGGGTGTGCCTGGTGTTGCCTCGGGCGTTGCTGGCACAATTGAAGCGTGTTATTAGCTCTAATTGTTATAAAGCCCTTTTAATTGGGTGTCTGATAAAGTTGCGCCGAAAAGAAGCTGTGGAGCCTCCAGAGATCCTAGCTCTGGCATTCACCTTAATGAAAAAGGGCTTTCTGTGAAACCCATTAAAGGGAGTGAATGGGCTTAACAATTTAATTTTTTTTGTGTTCGCCCTGAAGAAACTTTTTCGAAAAGTATTTTTCACACGCGCCACACTGCGTATGCGTAATCTTAGGTAACCGCAAAATGAAACAGAAGCAAGCAGGACATGGGCGGAGTTTGGCATTTGTTTTTCCAGGTAGAACATTTTATTTTAAGCGTCTTGTTAACAGGGTTCCACAGTGTGGCTTAATTAATCTTCAATGTATTTGCGGTTAGCAAGGAAAAAAACAAAGAATCCAAACAAGGATGCTGGCATTCCAGCGAACAACGTGCTCGAGCATTAAAATAGACACTAATTCGCATTCAATTAAGTACAGGAGGAATTCACATAACTACGAGTACAGGTCCAAGTGAACTAATTTGAATGTATAAGTTAGTTAATCTAGGATATTTCCTTCAAGTGATAAGCTCAAGGCTCTGAAGAGTATTCAAAATGTTTATTCTAATTTTAGTCATATTAGCTATAAATCGATTAATTTCCCAATATACATTAAAACCCAGTTACAGCTTTACATTTACCTTATTAATTAGGTCTCCGGGCACCACTTAAAATTAATGCCCCCTGTAAAACTCGATTTAGCCATCTTTGGTTTGGAGGACTCGGAATAAACCATTTCTGCGGAGGCTGCAAGGAAAACAGCTGCTGCGGTCAGACACTCCCCACTCTGAGTATTGAGCTCAAGACAAATGATGATGCATAAATAACGCGCCGATAATCCCAGTTAAAAGCTCTAACATTTGTTTGGATTTGCCTGTCGCTGCTTTCCAATATTTGCTTTATACACATAATTTCTCGCTATTATTTTGGCCACCGCCGCCGCCACTCATCTGGCGGTTAATGTCGCCCGATTTCTCGGCGGTGCCAAGATGAATGGCCCTCGATTTGTTATCGCTGTCTGGCTGAGCGGTTTATTAATACGAGCAGGTCCCGGACCCGGGACTGGCAAGGTGGAGATCGAAGTATTGCCCACATTTCAAAGCGATTCGCAGGATTCGCAGGACTAAGTCGTGGATTGGGATAGGTGCTCCATAATCGTTTGCGGACGTGGAGTTGTCATCAATGCAAATACCACGCAGCGCACTTGTCAGCGCCATCTACATCCTCGTTCTCGTCCTCATTCAGCCCTTGAAATCCACGTCCTGGTGCTCGTCCTGCAGCTTGGCTACATCGATGGCGTCGCATGATTGATCAAGTGCGTGCGTGCCAGGGACAGTGTCAAGCTGGCTGATACACTCATCGGAAAATGCCATCTCGACTAGAGAAATTATATAATATTATTACTTATAATTTTTATTTTATTTTTAAGACATTTCTTATATTATATATTAGAACTTTGTTAATGTTTCTTGAACTATCAAACTTTACAATTTATTTGAGGGATACCCTTTTCTCAGTGCCAGGATGCAGCGGGATGCTCCAAGGCGGGACCATTTTTCTGACATTTAGTTGACAGCGCAAATTTTTGTTTGCTTGTAATGTGGCCCGGACATCTGGTCCCCGCGTCCCCTGCATATTTCCCATAAACATATATATATATGCCTGATCCATTCCCGACGCTTGAGTGCGGCGAGAGCCATGTGAGTGCTTAAAAAGCATTTCACGCTGCGACCCATGAGAACTGGGCAGGGGAATCAGTATAAGTTTGGGACGAGGAGCTGATTTGACATTTATCACTGCACTGGCGACCTTTGATTTTGCGCTGGCCACCGCCAGGAGCGGAAAATGTGGCAGCGATGGCATTGATGGAGCCGTTTGAGGCATGCCAAACACTCTGTGGCGGCTCTTTGGCAGCTGGATGCGAAATTTTAATGAAAACTGTCAGCGGGGGAGTCCCACGGAATCGAGGAGATTCCGGACAAATGTGATAATCCAATTGGCAGGCACTGTGGCAGTCCGAGCACGGGACGGCAGGCACTGTGGCAAAGCCCGGCCTTGTCTAATGTAATTCGTGATTCAGCATAAACTGACGCTCGGCACGCCCATCACGCCCCCCAAATGGATTTATTGGCAAGCCCTAAAAGTTGGTCATGCACTGGGAGAAGGAAGTGACTCTAAAAGAATATAAAAAAGTATATACAAATCTAGATAAATAATAGTATTTAGACAAAGAACAAATAATTTTATTTAAATTATTTACTTAGTACCGAAGAAATCTAGAACTAAAGTTAAACCTTCTTTTGGCTGTGTGATTGAAACGGCGCCTGGGATGGGCAGGAGCTATGGCTGCTGGTACTAGGACACTATCAAACGGTCGGATAGGCCAATTGCCAATTGTCAGATACAATTTATTCCCGCTCCCCTGGATGCTGCCACGGCTGCACTAAATGCGAATTGAAAATAAAATATTACACAGAGATTGCAGCGGCAGTGGCGCTGGCGGGCGAAGGGGGAGGTTTGGAGGTCAAAGGACAGCCAGATAGCCATGGAAGGACGAGATAGAAGGGGACCCTGCACCGAAGACAAACAAACAGCCAATGCAGCAAACAGTAACACGATTATGCCCATGGCCATGAGGTGGGGCAGAAGGGGATGCAGGCGGCGACGATCATCAGGACCAAAAGGAATCGTAAAACAAAAGCTCCCGATAGTTTGCAGCGACGCCAACTACAACATGGAATACCTCACTGCTATAGCTTCTGATTCTGCTGCCGATTTCGATTCCGATTCTGATTCCTGCTCCCTGCTAACTGCTCCCTGCTCCCTGCTCCTCTCCCTGCTCTGGGTCCAGCTGCTGCAGCTGCCGGTGATTGTGGGCGCCATTGGAAGCAGCGCCAATCGATTGTGTGCATTTTTTCGGTGGCGTTAAGTGTTGGCTCTCGGGAAAATCAGGGGGGGCTGAGGGTTGGAAAAATGCAGGGAGAAAATGCTGCTGCTGCTGGTGCTGTCGTCGTCCTGATAGCAGACTCAGACAGACTGCACCAGCAATTCCAGAGAGCCGCGGGGGCAGAACGCAGCGCATCGCCATCGATGGCTGTCCTGGCCCGGGGAGCACTTAGGGCTGGTCCTTGAAGCCTCGAATATATATATAATTGCTTTAAATGGGAAAATAAAATATTAAAAAATTAGGAACATTCGAAAGACCTTAATAAAAAATAGTTGTTACTGTTTAGTGTTATAATATTGCAGTACGTTTCCATCTATTTAATTTAGGCACTTAAACAATCAAAAAAGAAAGTACTTCTTTTATATAGGGATTATTTATGTTTAATTTAATTAAATATATAAAATATTTTAACCTTTACTTAGGTAGGTCCTTGAATAAATACTTAATCATTTTCCTAAGACTATTTTACCCAAAATTCATGAACTTCCTTTCTTAAACTTCTTAAATACCTCAACTGTTTTTATTATAAATTATTAAATATATATATTAGTAATAATAAGTTCGTAATTCCTTAATATTCATGTCCAAACCCCTAGTTATGTGGTGGGTCCACCCCAAATCGAGTCATACCGCTTTTGGGGGCGGAGACGGATGGAGATACGTGCGGCGCGCAGTGCAGTGACACCTTGAGGCGCTGTTGGCAAACTATAGAAATCACATAAACGCCACCCGGCTCCTCCCAGTCCTCCCGCTGTCTCCAGTCCTGCGTCCAGGTCCTGGCCCGCATTCACACATTCTGGAAAAAAGTGTGGCACAAGTACGGGGAAGCGGGGCAGCCACCAAGAAGATCAGTGGCAGCCCACATGCAATGGCAGTGGAGAAAGAAAAATAAAGAAAGGCAGTAAATGCAACGTAAAAATGCATAAATCCGTGGGATTTAAAGATTTTGCCGGAATTTGTGATTTCTCGCATTCGCCGTTTATTTTTTTGCACGTTTCGCTTGCGGCTGCCGGGTTGCTTTTTGTTTTTAGTGTCCTCCGCCCGCTACTTTTTGGGGCGTGACTGGATTTACGCGCTGCCTGTGTTCCGGTGTGTAGGGATGTGTGCCGGTCCTTGCTGGCTGCAGGGAGCCGAAGCCGGAGCCGGGGCCGGAGCTGGGGAGACGAGTCCTTCTGGCAGTCCCAATTCCCCGCTTTGACTGTTTAACACGCGCAATCAGCAGCGCTACAAATTTCATATGACATTTTAAGTTGTTTTGCATTGCCGCGCCCCCAAAACGCCAAAGCATTTCAGCGATTTGCTTTCAGCGGCGAGAATCCTCGACAGCGCTTTGTGCCCCGCATTTCCCCGTGACTTTGGGGCACAATATTTCCACGCCCGATTTCCCCCACTTACCCATTGTTCCACTCTGCCGTTGCAGTTTGAACTATATACGTTTATGCATTTTTTCGGTTTCAAATGCAGATTTTCAGAATCATTTATTGCTTACCCACCATTGTTGCTTATTGCATGTTGCACGTTTGCTGGTGGCACGCAGCATTATCCGTGCCCAGGAGCCAGCGCTATATAAGTGGATTCAATTAATTGGCAAAAATATTCTGCCAATACAAGAACTGCGCGAGTCTAATTGCGGAGTCGTGTCCGTGGCCTAATTGATTTCAAATCGAATTTATTCTAACGAACGTGGAAGTCTCGAGGGCACACTGCATTATTGCCAACCTTTCAGCATCAATAACAATAAACAAAACGAAAAGTTCACAATTATTTCCACGCAATGAGCTCATAGATGCAAATGGCCACCTGACTTCAGTCGGATTTTAGCAGGAGTGCTATTGACGGCGTTTAATTCGGTTGACTTCAAAGGATCTTTTGTTGTAAAGGATCCGTCATAATCCTTTAATCACTTTATTTGAATCCTTAAGGGGTTATCTCTAAAAAAATGATTTTTTCCTTAAATTTGCACTTAAAAGGTGTCTTAAAAACCACTATTTCTGGGGAATAAAAAAGTATATTTTGGATTTTATATATATGTTTTCTGGTATATCTAATTATCACTTTTTGGCAACTAAATGTCCAACAGTTTTCGCTCTTTAAGCTATGTGATTTAATGAACTGTTGACTTGGCGAAATCTCTATTGGCAACGCACATATTTACAGTCTCCCCTCGCTATATCGCTTTCTCTCTCGACTATCTGTGCGCTGTCCCTCTTTGACTTTTGTGCTATGCGTTTCAAACAGTTTTGCAATGTGACAGCGTACAAACGAGAGTAAACTGGGAAAAACTATAACTTTTTGATTCGAAAATTTATCAATAAGCTTATAAACTTTTTAACAAAAAAAAATCTGTAGTAAATTATATATGATTTTTGACAGCATATAAAAATATATTGTGATGCTTTATACTAAGAAAATGTAATGGAAACTATATTGTATATACTTAAATGTTATAGAAGAATTCAACACTTGACAAAGACAAGCCAGAACCGAGTGCTTACCTAGAGATATTAATCAGAATTATTTAAAAAAATCTCTCATTTTTTAATTATTTTTTTTTTGTATTTTACACATACTCTTTAAATTCGAAACTATACTTACATTTTCAGAAGTATGGATGTTGTAAAACCAGACCTTAAAAATATATATTTATATTTCGGTCATTATAATAAGGATTTACACAAAAGTATAAAAGGAAAAAGGCTACTCCTTGACTGCATATATTAATTTTAAGAGTAAATCGACTTTTATTGAGTTGTTTTTGGTTTTAAAAAATGTTCTGTGGGTTTTTTTTCTATGTGTGGTGAAAATGTAAAGTGGGAGAAATTCGGGCAGAGCAGCACGAAATTATTTAACATGTAAATCAAGGCAGAGACAGAAGCGAAAAATCTAACAGAGCTCAGTGCGAAACTTTTTTAATTTCAAAGCAAATAGCGGAGGGACGCCGCGCCCGGTCGGGGCGGGTCGGGGAGAGGGAGTTTCGGGTCAGTTGGATGGGCGGGCGTGGCGCTTTTACGGATTATGAAGCGGCGGCGGCGGTGGCGGCGGCAGTGGCGAAATCGCGATGATTATAGTCACGTACTTGACGCCCGCCCCCGCCCCCACACTGCACCGCCCTGCACCGCCCAGCCTTGTAATTACACATGTGCGCGCATGGTACATATGTGTGTGTGTGTGTTTGTGTGTGTGTAGGTTGTCAAATATTGACGCTCAACTTTTATTTACGCACACAAATGTTCAAGTTTCCAACAAAAGATAAATATGAAGTATTCTAAATCGTTGCCATGCCGAGCTCGTACTCCTGCCGCCCCCTCACCGCCCCCCCGGATCGCCAGCTCGGCACTCTGTGCCATTTACTCATTTAACTGACAGTTAAAATTACAAACGCTTATCATGTACCAGAATCATATCATACGGAATAATTTATTATGCCCAACGCTTAATGTAATTCCCGAGCAGCGAAATTTTCGCTTCACATGCGGATGAGTGCGGCGGGAAGGGGGCTGTGTGTGAGGCGGACTTGTGAGGGGGCAGACTGAGGGGAGAGGGTCCTGCAGACTGGGGTGCCTGGGTGTCTGTGTGTGCGCCGGTTAACTGACTGGTTTTGTCTTTGAGATAGATGGAATAAAGTGCGCAACATACAAAATGAATATGTGCGCGCAGACATATATAGTTTTATTTGCTCAGCTTGCCTTCTTTCATTTGAAGCCCTCGCGTAATAGACATCGCACACATACACATAGATACCGAATACATATATATAGTACACAGAAAGAAGAATTAGGAACAAAAATTAAGAAAAAAGTCTTCCTTAGGCTTGCTTACTTAACTCAATTAGTTTCATGTTCCTGCAAATCCATTTTATACAAAAGAATCTCTTAAATTAAATGTAAAGATTTAAAGCTCGAGCTCAACCGCACGGAATGCTGCACCGACATACTTGTAGAATCTCCAGGGAACACGAAGAGAAGAAGACGATCTAACAGCTAATCTTCTCCTATTCAGTTTCTCTAAGAATTTAATATTAAAACTAAAAATAATGTTTTGTAATATCATTTCCATAAGCCAGAATGATGCAGAGATTCTATTAAATAACTAAAGATTCCATAGTAATTTTTTCCCATTTCAATTGAAATACAATTTCTTCCAGTGCATGCTTGGGTGGCTGCTGGGTTTGTGCTCTGCACCCTGAGGTTAATTAAGATTTTGCCATGCATTTGTTTGAACAAATGGTGTTTGTGCTCGGAGAAGTGTGCGAATCCAGCCGAGTCAGCGAAATGAAAAAGTTTTATTAGTTGTAATCCCTAATTAAATTAAAACTGTTCCCTCTAATTAAATGCGGGCTGAATGCGTGATATTTGATGAATGTTGAATAAGATTATTAGGCGAGGCCCAGCACATTTCACTTATTTATTGGGGAATCCATCGAATGGTTTGGGGGGAAGGACTTCACACAGTTTCCTAAGGCCCCAAGGTGATAAGCGAATATTAATGTTAACGGTGAGGATTACTAATTAATTATTCTTGGCAGTTTCATACATCTTAAGCAATTTAAAGTGACAGAAATTTAACATAATTCATATCTGTCTCTGTAGAAATATGGCAGTGCCATAAATTGGTTAATTATATGCAAGCAACTTTTAATAAAATGCTGATATGATTTCGTTTTGCAGTGAGGCATTAATAATATTTTATTAATTCAATATGAATCGGAGTTTTTGTTGCTCAATGGAATTAATTATTGAATAAACATGACCGTTAATGCATTGAGCTTACAAGTCTCAATTATTCAAGAGTATTTCTTCTTCTAAGGTATTAAGAAATTAAAATATTGTAGATAATAAAAAACCTTTTCTTACAGCCTTTCCCTTAACACGAAAACATTTATTGGTTAGTACAAACTAAGAACGTATAAAATTTTAAATAGCCATTACCATACATCAAAGGACCAGCTAAGAGCACACATTCTTGCGCGTGGACACGCCCACGACCAGGGCGTAACCGGGCTTAAAGGGCTCCAGGATCACCAGTTCGAGGGGCTTCAGCTGCTGGAGCATTAGGCGCTCGGCCTCTGCGGCAAAGGCCTCCTTGACAGGCACACTGCTCTCGATACTCGGTCCATGCAAGAAGGCCACGAAGTGCCCTTCGGGGGCCAGGAAGTGGCGGGCATTCAGCATCAAGGATCGCACCTGGTCCGGCTGCGGCAGGTCACAGAAGATGACATCGATGCCGGCGGGCACCTGGCGGCAGTACTTGTACGGCATCGTGGCGTCCTCGATGACGGGCACGATGTTGGACCGGCGACTGGCCAGCCCCGCCAGCTGGCGTCCCGACCAAAGACCCCGCTCCACGGCATACACCGTCCCCGATTCGCCGACAATGTCCGAGACGTGGGTCACCGAACGCCCGAAGCCGGCTCCCAAGTAGAGCACCTTGGCGCCGCCATGGAGGTGCAGATTGTTCACACCGCACATGATTCCGGCGGCCAGCTTGGACTGGAACGGCGACCAGGAGCGGAACTCGCAGCGCTTGCCCCGGAAGTCCGCCAGGATGCGCTGCTCTCCGTAGTCATCCGCGCTGGAGCTCGTGTTCCGGGTAAGCAGTTGGATGGCATCGACGCTGTTCCGGAACAGGAAAACGCCGCTGTGGCGATGTGGCCCGATGCTTTTCATGCTGGCAATGGACCCCGCACCCTCTACATTCTCCTCCAGACTCTGGCACTGATCCTTGCCCGGGCAAGGCTTTGGTTTGGTAGCCGCATCGCCGGAATCCTTGCCCTTGCGGTTGGAACCCCTGCCGGAGTTTCTGCCGGAGCTCTTGAGCGATGGTCTCGAAGAAGGTTTCGAGGGGGGTTTCGAGGGGGGCTTCGATGTGGGTTTCGATGCGGGCTTCGGTGCGGGCTTCGAGGAGAGTTTCAAGGAGGCTTTCGGAGAGGGTTTCAAGGAGACCTTCGAGGAGGCTTTCGAGCAGGGCTTCAACGAAGCCTTTGAAGGGGGTTTTACGGGTGGTTTCGAGGTGGGTTTGGCACTGGGCTTCGGAACAGGCTTTGGGGACAGCTTGATGAAGGGCTTGCCGGAGATATTGGCCGGAGTACTCGGAGGTGACTTCCTCCAGCCAGCTGCTCCTACACTGACCTTGTTGCCGCGGCGCCGCCTGCCCATCAAATCGGATGGAATCAGATCGTGTCCAGGTGCTAGTCTCGCTCACCGGATCGGATGGTTTCCGCAACTTTGAATGGGGTCTCCAGGTAAATAAAGTAAAAAGTGATACTAACTTATTTTATAACATTACATTTTTGACGGCAAACCGAATGCGTTGCTAACGCTGTAAAATAATCTATCTTTCTTCTCATTCTATATTCAACATACTTGATTATTATTCAAAGAACTAAGGTCAAAGAACTTAAGAATATTTCTAGAAATCTTTCCTTTAATTCGCAATAATCGCAATAAGCTACATTTTCCATTACTGAATATGCATAAATGGTAATCATTATAAATTGTATTCATAACTCACCCTAGAGGCCGTCTTTTTATGCGAATAATAATTAATTTTATTCGCCGCCAGCGAAATACTCTGGCGGAATGCACAGGGCGGGGGATAAAAAGAAAGGGGTGGGCGGAGGCGGAGGCGGGCCAAAGGTCACTTGCGGGTCCAGTCGATATGCCTCGCGCGGGAAGTGTAGCCGCAAATGCTGCACATAATTTACCAAAGTGAACTGTACCGCGCCAGCAACAACATCTGGGCAATAATAATGGCCCAGAACACGAACCAAACAAGAACAACAACCGGCACAGCAACATTTCGACTTCATTTTGTTGTGGTTTTTCTTTTTTGGCTCTCTGCCCCTCTCTCTCTGGCAATGTACATAAAACTTTTCGGGCCACTACAATTTTTAATGCACTCTCTGACATTGGATACGGGGCCAAGGGGGCATTCTGGCGAACAAGCAAATGAAACTCAAGTGCATGTAGCACTGGCCTGGCCAAGTGGTACGGTAACAAAGGGAAAACAAATATTTTGAAGGATCTAGATCGACTCAGGAAATGCTCTTTGCTATATTATTTCTTTTAATATATTTGGGGTCATTAGTGTGTGAAATTAGTTTACTTATTAAAAAGATAATTAGAAAGTTTACTCAGTCTCGCTGGTTCTCTTATCGCCCCTTTACTCGTTGTTTTGCTCTCATCCTAGTGTTATTTACTCGCTATTTATATTTTCGTTCACTCGCTCGTCTCAATGGTTATAATCTAAAGAACTCTTGGTAAAGATGATAAATATAATCAATAAAAAATCGTCATATCTTTATAATTATTAAGAAAAAGAATATTATTAATATATATTATAATATTATTTTTCTTCTTATTTATAAGTAATTAACACTTCTCAGTGATAACCTTTGAATATGCTTGTATAAACTTCTTTAAAAAAAATCGTATATCCTCTGCTAGAGTGTAGAAGCAAACCGACGGCGAAAAACATCACAAAACAAAGAAAAACGCAACAAATATAAAAGGGAAGGAATGAAATAAAACAGGCACAAGAAATGCCAAAAAGAAAACAATAATAATACACAAGGGGGCGTGGGCGAAGGCGGGGAGAACTCCGATTTTTAATAAACTTGCCGCGGCTCCTTGCTCGCCGCTCGTCGCTCGTCGCTTGCTCTTGTGCTTTCTCCTTCCGCATTTCGCTGCATACTTTTGGGCGCAGCGACAATAGTCGCATTATTGTTGCCGCAGCGGCTGCTTATTTACGAGTATTTGCCTTGGAATGTGGCGAGCGTCTTGCCAAGTGGCTGAAGCCCCTCCAAAAAACACCACCGCCGCATGTCCCTCTCATCCGCATAATGAGCCATCCCCCCCGCCGAATGGCAGACGACGGCAGTTCATGGAAAATCAAGAAGCCAAGAAGTTTTAGCCACCCGCACCGCAGAGCCGGCAAAACTTTGGCCCCATGTAAATTCGCCTGATCATGTTTGGAGTTTATACGGGAATGGACTAGAGGGGACCAGCTCTCGGCCATGTCGGGACCACCTAAGCGACATCCATTAAACCGCTGGGAACCGACCTGCCACACAAGCCCGTATGCCAGACCTTTAGTCAAAACATTGTGCTTGCATGACACGGGATTAAATGAAATAGAACAAGGATGTTTCGGTATTTAAAATATATTTTGTTGCCATCTAAAGAAACACAGTTTGATTACGGATAACGTTGCGTATGAGTAATATGGTCTGTATAAGATAAATACGTCTTAAGGCAGCTTGAAGACATCAAAAGTAATTTAAAGAAGCTCTCTTTTCTAGACCTAAAGTTAAATACCATCTCTATTTAATGCTTATATATATATTTTTGAAAACCTATTGTTGAGTCCCTGCAAAAGAATTTAATTAACAGAAGTTCTATTTACCAAAAAAATGCTTACTTATTTAATTGGATTTTAATATTTTTCCATTACCTATTTTAGGTAGTACCTTCAGGTACTTCTTTAGGTTCAACAACTTTGGTTATTTTTCAGAAAGACCGTCCTCGTATCACATGGCCATCAGTTGTGTTTTTAGGAACCTCCTGCCTTTCCATAGCTTGCTTAACGTGGCCCGAACGTGATGCCTGGATGGCAGGGGGTGCAGCGGTGCAGCGGCCCGGTGGTGGGAATGCATTTTTAAAATACTCGCGCGCATTTTCGCAAATGGCAACAAACGGCGCCAAGTTTAGCAGCTGCGCTGCCTTCGGGCGCTGTAAAATGCAAAATCCAAATGCCCTGCTCCCTTTTGCCATCGCCTGGCATGGCTTTTGGCATAACATTTTTAGCATATTTGTTGTAGTCTAAACACGTGACAAGTGTGCGAGTGTGCGAGCGTGTGTGCGTGTGTGCAGAGCGGGCCATTAGTCCCTTGGTCATGCGCCGGGCACGGAAAACTCACGTGCCATCCACGGATATGCAGCCATTGCCGAAAAATAACAAAAAATAAAAACAGAGAAACTTCACCGCAAGAGCGTCGCTGGCGACAACAACGGGAATATATGAGAATGGCCTTTGGCCGGGGGGAAATCGCTGTGGTCATACATTTCCCATTGCATCGGCATACTTCTCGGCCCACATTTTAATCAATTTTTCAGGCATTTAAGTGCGATGCACTCGAGGGTCTCCACATGGGACAATCACACTCTGCTGTATATAAACTTGGTACTTTAAAGGGGTTTTCGAATACCACAGTAAGGGTTTGTATTACCTTAAAATATTTTGTATTAATTTTCTTTTAATTATCACATTTTACTAAGGAAAAAATCCTGACATGTAGTGTTTTATAAGAGACATGAGGTAAACCTAGACAATTACTATATTCAGATAAAATAATATATAATAATAATAATATATATAAATTCCTGACATGTAATGTTTTATAAGAGACATGAGGTAAACCTAAACACTTACTACATTTAGATAAAATAATATATAAATTAATATAATAAGCATCAATTACCTGCTATCAGCTTTATCAAAAAACTGACTTTATCCAAATTTGCGACATTTTTTTACACATTAAACAAAAATATTATGTTATTTATCTAGGTAATATTTAATTCCTTAAGAGCCCATTCCTTAACCAGTTTTAGGACCACATTCCCCAAAAGTTAACAAGCTCTCCTCGTGAGCTAGCACAAATCCCTGTAGAGGACAGGCGATAATAAAGCCTGAAATTAAATAAATATGCTCAAATTTTTTCATTATGTCGATGTAAGTTGTTGGTGGCAAAAGTGCGCGCAAAATATTCGATAAATACTTGAATATTAAATCAGCTTAATGCGGACGATCGCTCGACAGTGGAGGGCGTGGCCCCACCTAGAAGCGCTCATTGAGCTCATTAAGCCCATAAGCTTTATTGATTTTTAACAAGCTCCTACCAGAGGCTGGCTGGCGATGTCAATTTACAAAAATTAATTATTGCCAGCCGAGCAGTGTGGAAAATGCATTTGAATTGATTTGAGTTGATTTTTTTTGATATTTTTTACACAATTCAATTTACCCAGCAGCTACCAGGAGCCCATTAAAAGCCAATCGAGTGCATTATCGACCGATACTTATTATATTGGTATTTTTCTGACAGGCTCTCTCGGTTTTCGAACAGAAAAAACATTAAAACAGGCACATTATGCTTATTAAAACTGTGTGCTATATTTTCTGCAATTTCCTGAGAGCTATATTTACTGGCAGTGTGTGCAACAATGGCTGGTATTACCCATCAAGATGACAGGAGCACAACAAACCACATTCCAACATTAACATCAGCCCGGCTGTCAGCGGCAGGAGCTGATATAGCAGCGGAATTGGTAGCAGCAGCAGCCAGGAAGAGATAACCCCGATTTGGCCTTGCCAGGACCAGAGGCAGCAGCTGCAGCTTCTGTGAGTGACTGATAACTGCAGAATTCGCCACTTGCCACTCCCCTTTAACTGCCTTTTTGGAAGCACAACAAATGAAATCGATAAGAAACTAAGCGGCTTGCCGGCGAAATTCCATTTCTTTTCGGAGCGGATCCGCAATTGCAGCTGCGGCTTAAGCCGCTGGATGCAGGTTCCTGCCTGCAGGAGGATGCATTCCGGCATGTCCGCCGGCCAAAATGCGGCCATCAGCGACAAAGAGTGGCATGTGGCTAATAGGATTTGGCCTGGTTGGCGGCAAATGTAGTTTTCAATTGTCTACTCCGCTGCACAAGGCCGCCGAGAGTTAATGCCACAATAAGCAGCAAACGGCGGGCTTAGCCGAGAACTGGGGGTTTAAGAAAACTATTTAACTTAAAGAGTTTAACAAAGGAATTACAAGATTTTTTGGTCCATTGGATTACCGGTAGTTTAATAATAAAGATAACATTTGATTATTTAAGCTTTGCAAATATTTTTTCTCATTTTATAATAATTATAAATAATATTTATGTTTTTACATTTTTAGAGTATTTATTTAATTTATTTATTTTTGTTGTCTTTATTTACATTCAACTTCCTTTTATTTTAAAATTGCCAGCAGGCTTCTGTTATCCTTGCACATTCTGTAACTGCTCTGGAAAAACTCTCCACTCTGTTGGCTTAACAGAAAAGGAGCTTAACAGCGACCACAAAGCGACAAAATAACAGGAGCAGCATCCCATGATTTATTGGCAGCAAATGGGACTCCAAGAGAGACACCGCGCCCTAAGACAGTCGCTCTTTGGCGCTCCTGCTCCGGAAATCTCCGAGAGTGCGACTTTCTCTTCGAACAGCGGCTTTTCGGAGTAAAACCTCAGCGAGCGGGAACGAAGCTGCGCCGCCGAAGGACCCGCGACCATGGCATCAAAGAGTTGCTCCGGACCCGTGAAGGCATCCCGAATGCCGAGTCCCGGAGTCCGCACGCCGGAGTCAGTTTCACGGCAACTCTGGTGCGGAGCGGTACGAAGGGAGAAGCGTTACCGAGCGAAGCGGTACGGTGAAGTTTTGTCAACAAAAGGAAAGCTGAAACCGAAGCGCGAGACATTAGTAAAGTTCAGAGAAAGATAAGGCCTCAAAAAATATCAAAAAAGCCGACCCCGATTCGCTCCTCGGTGGAATTATGCCTTTATGCACATCGAGGTAAACTTGGTGCCAAGTGCATTGGCAGGAAACCATAAATATTTCAAGGGTCATGTGTAGATTCTAGACAGCCGGAGTGTGCGAGCGAGACTGTGTGCGTGTGTGTCATTTAAGCCAGTCAATGAAATGGTTGTTAATTATGTATGTGTTTACATTACATTGCCATTAAGTAATTAACTCAGCTCCGAGCAGAGCTGTTTAAGTCACTATCTCGTGAGTGTGTGCTCCACTTAGGGCTCGGCGACTATGTGTGTGTGAGTGCCTGACATTGTCTCCGTCGATGGGAAACATGTTGCGTATACGCCATGTTAATGCACAACAAATTGAGAGCAAATTGATATGCCAAACAGAGTCGGAGCCAGTCCAGAAGCAATTGCAGCTGCAAATACCAATGGAGCTGGAGTCAGTCAAGAGCCAGCCGATGGGCCATTAATTTACACACATATCTTTCCCATATAATTGCGAGACACTACCTCGGGCACAAGGCTGTTGGGAGTCCTGCAAGAAATCTGCACAATGCAGTTGCCTAATTGCATAAGCGAGGATTGCTCTCAACGTACAAAATAGTCGAATTTCCATTGCTTCCATTCATTCGTCCTTAATTCTATTCCGTATCTGTCATGTACATGTTAAAGTGGCATTCCCTGCTCCGGGAATTGCCAATCATATTTCAGTCCAAATATTTTTATTGGCTCCCTTTGCATGCGTACATCCGAGAGATCAACGAAACAATTCAATTAGCAAGTATTCAAACTTGTCTGAGTCCGAAACAATGCTATTTGCCAACGATTTTCGTTTGCTTACTCAACCAAAATGGACGATAAGGGATTACAAGCGCAACAAAAACATTTCAAATCATTTTGACTTTTAAAAGGAAAGATACTGTGCGAGTGGTTCTAGTTTTAATTAAAATTAAAACTCTCCAGATTGTAACTGATTAGAAGTCTTTACTTTACAAGACTCATTATTAAATATCAGTCATCGGCTACATCAAAGGAAATGACTCAAAATTCTTGCTAATGTCTTATTAAGTTAATGGCAATTGTCCCATTTAACCTCAGATCCTTTTGCCACTATCAAATGTGGTATAATTTATTAACACATCAATTTAATTTCAGCCATTATAGTGAAATATTTAAGCTACACAATTTGCATCCTGTTACTTCCTTCTCCTAGCCATTTCTATCTTCCTGTCCGGTCCAATCACAATTGTAATTTGTTCATTCTGTAACGAATATTTTTAGTAGCAAACACCTCCACATTCTCCTGCCTGTCTGTCTGTTTTTAGAAATAAAAAATAAAGCACCGTTCCGCAGCGAAAACTTTGCCGCGGTAATTTTAATAAACGCGTCAATGAAACCAAAACAATGACGACAGCATCAGCAGCAATAACAACAACATTAACGAGGGGAAGCCCACAAAAAAGAAGCCACAATTTGATTAGAGCATTAAAGGACTTTGTGCCACAAAGCCCGAAGCGTTCTGCCGCGGTCAGGTCAGGACGCTGCCCGCTCAGCCCTTGAGGTCCTGCCAGCAATGGTAATTTTTCTGCTTCCGAGGCAGGCAAAGTTGTCTGTAGAATTTTTGGATATTTTTTGTTGTTTTATTTTTTGTGTGACTGGACCTTGGTGATTTTTTGAAACTGTCAACGTTTAAATAACGCTGACAATGACAATAAACAAATGCAGTAGCCAGGACAGAATGGATGCGAAAAAAAGTCAGAAAGGAAAGTTTAATAAAAAAGCCAAACTGAAACTTTAGCAAACTCAGACACGTGCGGGTGGGGAGGGGGACCCATAGATTTGCACAGGGAGAAATACTAGGAATTTTCTATAAAATATATTTTGAAAAATATCTTTAAAAGGAGTTCCATCTACTGGGAATCTAGTTTTGAATATGAGTTTTCTACCTAAAAAGCCAAAGTAGAGACAAATAAACAAACATAATCTTATATTGTAAATTTATTTTAACAAATAATACAAAGAAGAAGTTTATTTCAAATTTTTCGAATTAAATATCTTAAAATTAAGGTGAAAAAATGTATATTTAAAAATTGGGATGAACCGAAATTATTGTCATCTCTTACTTAGCTCTTAAATTAAGAATTGACACATTTATAGCAAGAGAAACTTTCTACAGTGTCTAGAAACGAGCGGAGGCGATGAATGTTTTTTGGACTTTGACGCCAAAAAAGTTTTCAAATTTAATAACCTTAAAACAAAAAGAAGAGCCATGCGAACGATTTCTTTTTTGGTAACAGAGGGATTCTCCATTTATTTTTCTAGCTCATTGGCCCGCTGCTGACCTGTCAATGGCATTTATCGATATCGAAACTATATCTATATCCATGTAGATAGATGCCCGACGACCCGACCCCGACGATGTAATCATAAGAGGCGGCGCGCGTAGAGCGGAAAAAGTTTACCCTCTGAAAGTTTGCACTAATAGAAAATATGGCCGGCCATTGAGTTTGGCCAGAAAGAGCAAAGTTTCCCGCTTGCTTTCGGGCTATATATTGTTCCATGTGGCCAGGGAGCAGGATCCTCGGAATCAGCTGGGGGCGACTTTAAAGGCGACTGACTGCCCACAATGGACCTCGGCCGCTGGCTGCTGCAGCTGGGCGTGCACATGCTACTGGGTAAGTTAAGGTCCTTGCCGCCTGCCGGCCGGTCCTGTCCTGGCTATATGTATAGTAATGAAAATATTTGAAACTTTTCATTTTATTGCCTTTTGCTTTTAATCCTTTCGCAAGCCGCTGCTGCAGACCTTTTTTAACGACAAAGTCGGCAACTTTGTGGCTCACACCCACACACAGGAAACACTATGGCACAGTCATTTAGGCATTTCCGCTTCCGCTCGGCGCCTTTGTGCATTTGGCCCCTGTTTCTGACCCGAACACGAAATTAGCATAGCAATAAATGTGTTTGTTTGGGTGTCGCCGCCTTTCGCCTCTTCGACCCAATGGAATGTCCTGACCCGACCTCGACCGCATCAATTTATGTTAATTTTATGCCGCCGAAATTGTTTTTTAAATACACTTTTAATTATGACCCGCCCAATGAAAGGCAAACTGAGCCCATTCGGACCAAAACTTGGCATTGGCATATAAAAATAATAATTTCAATTAGCTTTAATGTGTCTGGGACAGATAAGTCGGCTGTTCCTTTACTGTAACTGGGACAATTCTTTAAAAAGGGAAGGGGAACATTATTGATTAAAGTTGTAGGTTTGACTATAATATAAATTCTGCTATTATTTTTAACTAGACTTTTTTATGTAAAGGTATAGTTATATGGTTTTATTTAACAAATTACCTATTTTTTCGCCTGTGCAGTTGTCAAGAACACCATTATTTTTGTTTAAAATATAAATACCACTTCAACAGAACGTTAAGCTAAAATATGGATTTTTTGCGCACTCGCTTAAAATCGAATTTCTATTCAATTTCTATCATTTAAATTTTTTTTTAATTTATGGCATGGGTTATTCAAATTTGCCATATGCAGATGCAGAGCATATTCATTACCCAGCTAAAAAAAGGCTGCCAAACAGCTCGGCACTGAGTTTCCACTTTAACGAGTTCATGCATTGTTTAAGGAACCCAAAAATGACAAGGACAAGGACATAGACACAGACATTGACAAATGCCAACGGAGGGCATTTGCATAAACCAAACATAAATGCGACAATTTCAACCCCGGAGAACGCCTTAAAGGATTTACCCGCTCAGAATTGTGGAGCACTGTGGCAAGGAGGAGTTCTCTCGCAGTCGCTATATTTTATTTGCACTTTTCTAAAATTTATAGACGCTCTTAAAATTCACTGCAAACAGTGGCTCTGGCTGTGGCGAAAATAAATATTTGGCTACAACAGCGGAGACAGGGGCAGAGACGGAGACGGAGACTTCACTCCCGTTCTCTGGCCCCGAGTGCCATAAAGTTTATTTAAACAAATTGCCGATTTTATAAGTGTCTTCAATTTTAGTAAGTGTGCCTCCCGTTATCCTTCCACATTTAGGCCCCGAAGGCAGAGTAAACGATGGAATGTCTTTGCCATGTTTACACACAAAAATTACACTTTCCGCCTCCGAAATTGGTTTCGGGGAGATTCGCATGTCATGTGGCCAAGAGTCTGACAAAGCCGCTTAGCAAATCTTTCGGCTGCATTCGAACTTGAATCTGGAATAGGAGTCGGAGTCGGAGACGGAGTTGGAGTCTCTCAAAACAAGTTTAAACTTTCACGCGTTTGCAGCTGCATACCAAGTGGGATTTGAACGAATCTAGAAAAACAAAAGCCAAAAAACAACAGAGCCACGCATTCGGAATCAGCATCAGCTGAGAATCTCGGCAACAGCAGGGTTGACCACACTCAAAGAAATAAAGGTGTTCTTAGGTTATGAGCGAGAAATTACCAAAAAACTACTGACTTTATTGATAGATAATTAATGAACAAGTCTAGTATGTAATATTTTTATGCGAGCAATTACTTGAATGTTAATAAATACATAGGTCTGATAAAATAAATTATTTAATTAGGTAGATACCCCTTAAAAATGTTATCTAATTTAAAATAAAAATAGCTTAAGTTCGGGAACCTTTAAATACTTTCCTCAGTTAAAAACCAATAATTAAATCTATGAAGTATATAATACATATATTTTTTATATAACTTTTTTGCTAAATTTCCTTTATATTAGATAATTGCTGGCCTCCTTTGACATTCCTTATTTAAGTGCATGGTTCCAGGCCATGCTTTTTGTGGCCAAGTTGGCCTGCTCGTGTTGCTCGTTTAGCAGCTCAAGCTTTCTATTTTTGTTGTTTTTATTTTTTTATTTTCCGAAGCTACTGCGCTTTGCTGAGATTAGCATCTTTATTTGTGTTTGTTTGCCGCAGCACAGCCCAGAGCCAAACTAAAACAAACTCCCACCTCGATCCAAACTCTGGGAACTGGGAACTGGGAGCT
Source organism: Drosophila pectinifera (assembly GCA_008042775.1). Taxonomy (NCBI): domain Eukaryota; kingdom Metazoa; phylum Arthropoda; class Insecta; order Diptera; family Drosophilidae; genus Drosophila; species Drosophila pectinifera. The sequence goes on along the minus strand of VNKC01003997.1, from coordinate 41,768 downwards.
GGGAACTGGAACCCAAAACCCAATCTAGCACTTGTCGTTGTTGGCCCCGCATTTGTATGCAAATTATAGATGCTTGGCCCCTCGATTTCCTCGGCTTTCCCAGCACTTTTCCTGCTCCTTGGGCTGCTGACTTTCCCCCGCTTTACTGCAGATTTGTCTGTTCGAGCGTTTATCGCTCGTCGGCGGCAGCGACGGCAAAATGCTTAAAGCGGATTTGAAGACAGCCGGAAAATAGAAAAATAACCAAAATAAATTCTGTACATTTCCCCAAACTATTCGCATTCGGATCCGGGGACCGCCCTATTAAAGCGGCCTCCTCTCGGAGCCTTTGGAGCAGAAGAGCTTATTGAACTGCTTTGGCCCTTGACTTTCATTAGAGCCGCCTGAGATGTCTTCTTTGTTTGCGGAGCTTCGTGGGCCGCAAGCGAACAGCTGCGCCAGACAGGCCAGGGGGCTGGCCAAGGGGCTGAGGGCGGGGAAAGTGCACTGGCAGAAAAAGGTTCAGGATAGCGCCAAACGCTGGTATCCTATTTTTCTCATTTACCCAAAAGAAGTAGCTCAAAATACATGTTTCAAGCCAGACGGACTTTGTTTGCCCCAAAAACTCTTCTAAGGTTTTCCTTCATTTTATTCATAGTTTAAGGACAGAATAGGACTTTAAATAGGACTTCCTTGAATCAAGTAAAATACAAGTAAATATTTATCTATTAATATTATTTTATGATTTGTATATATCTTTAATTCTTTCAACTTGACACATCTTCGCCAAGTGCATGGCAGCGACCGCCAACTGATGTGATGCCTTGACTGCTCCTCCTTGATTTCATCCTCGGTCTGAGTCCTGAGCCTCTGACTCGGGATCTTCCTTCTCGAGGCTCTGGCCATGGTTCTGGGCCTGGTCTTGGTCCTGGTTCTGGTTGTTAGGCAGCCAAGTTTACTCAAGTGCGTTGATTGCCGTGCAAAAAAGTTTCGTTTGTGTCTGTGTTTGATGTACTTATTTTTATTATTTACATATACGAGCAGCAGCACACATACACAGGCACACTCGCACACCCGCACACACAAATACAGCCGCAAACAGTTGTGTCCTGTCTTTTAGACGAGCAGGTGAAGTTTTCCATTTACTTTTCCTCTACGGCTGTCATTAAGCTGCGGTTGCCGCTGCCATTTGCAAATGTGTTTGCCATTGTCGTTGTTGTCCTTGTTGTTGTCCTTGTTGCTGTTGCTGTTGCTGCTCGTCGGCTGCTTTGACATGCTTCAAAGGACTCATGTCATGGAGGAGAATCCGAATCAGAATCGGAATCACAACCAGAATCAGGCAGGAGGCACTTTTGTCTGTTTGTCTATTGAAAGTTTAAACAAGTTTTCCACGATTTCCCAGATGTTGTCCCAGGAGGAGCTAACCGAAAATAAATACCCTGCTCGCCGGAGCCTTTGGCGATGGCAACTTTTGACATCCTTGCAAGTTATTTCAACTGTAAACTGCGACAAATTAAATTCGCGAGTGTTGCATCTGCAACTGTTGCTGATGTTGTTCGCTCCTGTTGCCAGTATTCCTGCTGCTGCAGTTGCTCCTGGTACTACTGCTGCTGCTGCTGCTGTTGCTGCTGCTGCCGTTACCTAATGCGATTTGTGAAAATTATGCACAAGTTGACGACGAGTCTCGGATTGCTTCGCTTATCAAGCGGCTGTGTGCCTCAGTTGCCACTGCAACTTCAACTGGGCCAAGATTATGGAAATTCGCTGCGGCAACTTTAGCGTTTAGCGGAGGAACACAGCCAGGCAGCAGGCAGCAGGACTAGCCACAACAACAAAGCGCCGTTCCAGCTAATGATATTAACCATTTTTTCTGGCATTTTCCCTTTTTTCTGCGCCCTGTCTGTTTGCACTTAAAAGCGTTCTGCAAATTGTAAAAACCAGCACGCGGTTTGGTTGTAGTTCCACTTGCATTGTTGCTGCCAGCGCTAAGTTTGTTGTTTTTGCCAAGGACTGGGGGAGATCCTGTCTGAGTTTTATTGCCGAGCATTTCTACAAGTTCATTCAATTAGGAGTTGTGCGTCGGTCGCTCCTGGTTTCCTCCTCCTCATCCTCCTCCAGAAATGCTTTAATTCGGTCCATTTTCGCTTTGCTTTTGACAAGCTTAAAATTCACAATTGCAGCGATTACGAGTGTTTCTCAATTTGCGACATGGACAACTGAGCGGGAAAGCATTTAAGTTATTCTCAGAAATTTAGATGTTAAAGGTTAGAATTTTAGGAAAGCATAAACAGCATAATTGCGAAGGCAAACCTTTGATAAAGAAAAGTAATAAAGCTTTAGTTAAAGCCCTGGCATTATATAAAATTAAATAATATGCAAACTTAAACCTAACATGGCGGAAAATGTGCAAGGAATTGTTGTTAGAAAGAACGAATTTTTGTTGTCGAGCCTCAACCATATCGATGTTGCACAATCCTGGCAAATACAATAACCTTTTCTTTAGTTTCCCTTTTAATGAAAATCACAGCTTACTTTAAATCGAACAGTTTGAACAGTTATGAAGTCAACTTATATTTACCACAAAGAAAATAAAACATTTTATTTCAACTCAATTGGGAAAAGTTCGATCTGTCCAATACAGGAATTGGACCCTTTCGCCTATTATAGCACTCAATTTTCTATAGGAAAGAGGCCTCCCCCTGTGTTCAAATGATAATTTTTTATTACGCACAATCTCTGACATGAAATCGAGATGCTGTGCAACTGGTTTAATACCTCAATTTAGGGCGACTGCGAAATGCAAAACATTTTTATTTCGTTGCCAGTTTTGGTTCGTATTTATTCTTTTTGGTTTCAGCATTTTTATGGCATTTCTCATCATTTTATCTGACGCTTTTCATCTGACTGCATGGAACTAACCTGCCTTCTCCCCTCTCTCCGTTCTGCTCTCTCTCCCCGGTGGATATAACCGCCCACATTGCCAGTTGTGCGGCGCATTCAGTGTCTACGTGTGACTGACATCAATGTGCCACAAATTGTTGATTTTCGTGATAACGTGACATTATCCTGCAGCTATGACATAAGTGGTCACACGTTAAATTCGGTTAAGTGGTACAAAAACGGAAAGGAGTTTTTTAGGTAAGTACAGACATGACCCATCCGATGGATTTGCGTGAGTGCGTATCCTATGCTGTTATATATATACTGGGCTGGGTGTTGGGTATTACATACAGTGAGTCCTGGTTATAAATGGCATTTCATTTTGATTTACACTCCAAGAGGAAAAAAAATACAAGTCTTAATAAGTGGAAAACTCAGAAGGATCTTTTGTTTTTTTTAATTTATTTGATAGTAAAAAACATTTAAAATATTTGTGCTGCAGTCAAGTTTAAAAGTCAATGTATCATTTAGCGACTTACTTAATGTGTATTGAATTTAATAAGAAGGTACCTAAGATATAATAATTATTAATTAATTATTTTTGTATTATTTAGTACTTTAATATTATAAATGAACTCATTAACTGGATTTATATCAGTATCTAAACTACCTAGCAAAAAATTAATTCTTGATAAGACATTGAATTAAATGTAAAATATTCTTATTGGTTTAAAATCCTTTTTAAATATTTTATTGAGTTATTTAAGTTGCTACCAAAGTTCAAATGTATAGTTTTCATATGGGAAACCATTTCTTCTTGATTGGTAAAAAGAAATACAATTAATTTCATTGAAACAAGTTGATTATCTAATAAAAAATACATCGAAATGTTACTAATTGTAATTCAACTACCAATTATCCACTAAACAATTGTCAAATATTTAAAATCTAATAATAAATCCTAAGAGCTGCAACTAATTATGAATCAGTTACCTATTATCTACTAAACAATTTCCAAGTAATTAAAAACTAATATGTTTTAGACACAAGCAGTTAGATTAAAACCAAAAGCCTTTCATTAGGCCGCAATTATTTATTAAATTAGTTGAAATATATGCGTTGTTACATCATCCTCCTGGCCGAGACCTGATAGCTCTGAAGCGGCGGCCCACTGTCGCTGGTCATAATTTATGATATTTATTTCAACACGCAGCTGTCAGATGCACGGAAATCTGGGCCACGCGCACCCTGCTGGCCCCTGGCCCCTGACCTCTGACCCCGGAGTGCCTCTCTGTGCGTTTGAGTGCTGTGCAGGCAAAGTCCACACACACGGACAAGCACACAAATATGCTCGGTGTCGCCCGACTTTCTTGCTCAATTAATTATTAAATAAATTAATTTGTGTTGGCAAATTAATTTAAATGTTTGGCCAAAGCTTCGAGCCCAACACAGAGCCCTACGACACACAGCCGCCTGGCTCAGTTAAGCGGCATTTATTATTTATGCACACATCGTTTGCAGCGGGACAAACAACGAATTAATTGGCCAAAAGAGCACATATTTCGGCAGGCCGTTCCAAATATGATGATTAAAAGCCCATTTGACCCCGACTTGGCCGCACCACCACCAACAAGTGGCAGGAGGACACTCCACTATTGTCAGTCAGGCCCTTCAACTCAGTCGGGATGTGTTCGGCGAGTGTGTGTCTGTGTGTGTGTGTGTGTGTGTGTGGAATGAAAAATCTCGAGTGGCTGCCTCGCGTTTTGCTTAATTAAAACTGAGCAGGGAATATATGAACTCCCCCGCACGGAGAAAAGCTGCAAAAAGGCGTGGGAAACTCACAGAGAAAGAGAGAAACGAGACAGTTAGCTCATGGTCTCATGGGGCGAGCGAAAGTTTTAATTAGACAGCAGCACGTAAAAGTCAACTGGAGGCAAATTGCAATTGCAATTCCACTTGCACTTGCCGGCCGAATGCAAATTAAGGCAAACACAGATGCAGATGCGGCACAAAAAGAGGGCCAGGGAAGTTCACAAATGGCTTACAACATTTTTCTCCCTTTGAGTTTCAGGGCAACTAATTGCCAATGCCAGTTCGTTAAATACTTTCAAAGATTTAAAGGTGGAGTCAATTTTGTAATAAAACTGTAGGGGTATAACCCTTAATGATTATTATATTTAATAAATCGGGTATTAGAAGATACAGATGCGGTACAAAGAGAGAGCCAGAGAAGTTTACAAATGACTTACAAAATTTTTCGCCCTTTGAGTTTCAGGGCAACTAGTTGAAAATGCCAGTTCTTTAAATACTTTCAAAGATTTAAAGGTGGCAACAATTCAGTCTAGTCAATTTTATAATAAAACTGTAGGGGAATAACTCTTAATGATTATTATATTTAATAAATCGAGAATTAGAAGATACAGATGTGGCACAAAAAGAGAGCCAAAGAAGTTCACATTTTTCTGCTTTGGAGTTTCAAGGCAACTAATTGCGTTAAATATTTTCAAAGATTTAAAGCTGGCTACAAAAATGGCTAGTCAATTTTATACATAATAATAAATAATTCTTAATGATTATTACATTTAATAAATCGGGAATTAGCTGAGTGTATTCAAAAAATTAAGAATAAATCTATAGTATACTCTTCTCTGATTTCCACTTTAAATCTAATTCGCTTTTGCTTAGTAATATTATTTTATTGTGTATTTTAGTTGCCTGTTTCTGTACGTTTTTTATTTATTTTTTTCATTGTGTGAAAGGCCACAAAACCTAAACAGAGAAAAAGAGAGATGCTCTAGCATTATTCTGTCCCAAACAAATCCCCTTGTAACGAGCATCGGACGGCGGCGGTTGCCGTTTATATTGCTTATCAAATTTGTTGATTTGCTGCCGCAGTTACCGCCTAAGCCGCAAATAATGCGAAATCGGGCCGAGAGCCAGCCCCAGCCCCAGCCCCCTCTAAGAGCCCCCTTCTCTATCATGGCTATTAACAAGTAGCGCTCGAAGGCGACTTATCAACACTACAACAGCGCACAGAAGTAGGCAACGATTTTTCTGCCTTAGCCAGGATTTTATTTATAGGGTTTCGGAGCGAGGGAGACCACTTGACATCTGTGTGGGTGTGTGGGTGTGTGTGTGTGAGCCAGTGTGTGTGCGTGTGCTGGACAAGTTTTCCACTTGAACACTTTTTTGTTGTGGATTCCGCTTTTTACATGTTTTGAGGCATTTGTGGGATTAATGAGCATCAATCCACAATACAAAACAAATTAAAGGGGCTGCCCTCAGCTCTCAGCTCTCGGCTCCACTTTCCCCCTTTCTCTGTTGATTTTCCCCCACGATTTTCCCACTCAACCCCATTTTTCCACACGTCGAACACCCACCATCGGCAATCAGTTAAGGTTGAGTGCATGTAAGCCACTTGTCTGCGAGTGGCGAAAAAGAGAAACGATTCCTCCATTTCCTGGCCAGTTTGCGATGATGGCTTTGAAAGCTTTTAACCCAAGCCTACGACACACATCTGCAGATTATCAGTTGGCTTTCCAAGGCTGGGCGAGGCGGGAGTCCTTGCAAATTGCGGCCACTTTGCCAGCTCATCTGCACTGCTAAGGGCTAACCACTTTGCTATTTTTTAGCCGAACTTGGGTTGTTTTTAAAGTGGAAATTCAAAATGTTTGCTTTGTATTGAAGCTGCAATGTAATAAGGTCTCTAAATCCTGGAAATATATTAAGAAAAGGTAGAATATATGTAGAGGAATACCTACCACAGTTTTTAAATAGTTTTAAATATTTGTAATGTTCGATTTAACTATCTAGAGTTGACAACACTGCCGCGACTGAGTACGCAAATTATTCATGAAAGTTTTTTACACCTCCTGTCCCACAGGTACTCGCCCCTCACACCGCCCACCTACATCCCCTTCGCCGTGGAGGGCGTGCAGCTGATCGATGACGGGAACGAGTGCAACGAGTCCTCCTGTCGCGTGGAGCTCAATTTATTGGGCGTCAAGTCGTCGGGCGTCTACAGGTGCGAGGTGTCCGGCGATGCGCCCCACTTCCAGCTAACTGCACACGATGCCAACATGAGCGTGGAAGGTGAGTTCCAAGGAGAGATAGAGTTGGAGATGCACCTAGTGGTAAGGGGGGTGCTTGAGAAATGAAATGCAATTCCAATTGTTAGTCTTAAATTAACGAGAGTGGGGCCAGCACGTAAGACAAGAGCCAAGCCATCGCCCGCAACATGCACGTGCTTAAAAACTATCTTAGCAATGCAAATGCCGAAAAACACTAAGAAAAATTTGTTCAAATAAGATAGGAGGCAACTAGAAAATCACACTATTAAGAATAGGAAAATAAAGGTTTATAATCTATGTTTTTTAAACGAAGTTCATGTTATACTTACACTTTTATAAATTGTATTGTAATTGTATCAAATTAAATAGGTAGAAAACAGTAAAGGTTCCTGCTTATTACATTTTATATTTTTTTAACTACTTATATTTATTTTATAATATCAAAATCATTGTTTATATCATACACTATACACAGTTAAAAAAATTATTTCTACAAAGGATCTTATTTAAATCATATTTTTAATTTCAAGAGTTTTACCTATTTGATGATGTAATACATAATACATACAATTTTCTAATGATATTTTGAGACTTCGTTGTTGCTTTCATAAACTGAAATAATTCTTTCCAGACTATTGGGTCTTACTTAAGATTTAAATACCAAAATCTCCCTTAAAAGAATTCTTATTAAACATAAAAGTGTTACTTCTCTGTAACAAAAAAATATGACAATCAAATATAATCTATCCAAATGAATGCAACAATGTAGTATCATAATACCTTAATAAAATTTTAAATAACTCAATTGTAATTGCATCTTTTATAAGTACATAAACTAAACCAGAATTGTAATAAGAATTTATTGATATATAATTTATTATATAGATAAATTTATTTCTGCAATATTTTATATGCCTGAAAATCTCTGTGCTTCTGTCACATTAACATTTTTTTTCTTAATTCGAAGACACAAATTCTCCCAGGCAGATTAAAATAAACCCATGTAGGTAACCTTTTTTCCCAGTGCCCAAGGCACACTCCTCGCTACCTTTACAGCGCTCGCGCTACTCCCAGCGTGTTGCCTTTGCCGCTGCACAGCATAAACAGAGTAAAATGTGTAATTTCCGTGATATTTTAATAGTAAACAACGGGGGGAGAAAACTGCAAGGAGCATGCAGAGCCGTTTGCATATATGACGAGCTGGCAAAGTGGCTGGGGGCCAGGCGACTGTGGGTGGTGTTGCACACGCACAGGATAAGCTGTTGGAGGCAGCCATCCCGCCATCCCGCCAGCGAGGCAGCCAGCCGCCATTCAGGATGTGCTCGCGAGAGGAACAGTGCGCGTTCATAAAATGTAGCCAAGAGATGCATGTGATTCGCATCCGCACACACATACACACACACAGATACAGATACGGCACCCTTCCTGCTGCTGCTCCTTTTCGTGAACGTGGCTGTGCGAGTGCGAGTGTGAGTGTGTGCGGCTCTGTGATTTACGGCAGCACTTTATGCTTAAAAAGGATATCACTAAAATGAAAAGCTCCGCCACTGCCAGTACCAGTACCAGTACCAGTGGCAGTGCTGCTCCGCTTTCCTTTCCCAGCATGTGCGTGTTGTTGCCTTCATTCTCTTATTTTCGCTTTTACTTTTGCCCCACAGGATGTTTCTCTGCATGTGTTTTATGATCATCTATTTTTCCGCTGATATAAAATAAATATCTTGTAGATGCGGGGCAGCCGAGTCATGCCTCTGGCTCTGCTCCCGCTGCCTCCGCTGCTGTTGCTACTGTTGCTAAAATATTTTTAAAAATTTATCAAAAGCAAATACACAAGTTGGGTGGGGGGGCAAGACACAAAACAAACAAAAGATGCGGGTGAAGCAGCATAAACATCGGCGAAAAAGGTGCGCCATTTGCATGTGTAATGGGCGTTTAAAATTAGCTAAGGACGTAACTGAGATGCACTCAGCCAGGGCAGAAGTCATCCGTCTCCAGGAGGAGTCCTGTCCCCTTGCGATTTTTATTTTTAATGCAAAAGCAAGTGCTTGCTAAGCATTGTTCCGGATAGTTGCTCCTGAATCTCTCCTGGCAATTCTCCAAGTAACGGTGGAAGGATATGAACTCAAGTTTACACAATCTTTATTCTGTATTCCTAAATTTAATACAAAATTTAATTCATTGCAATTTCAGCCCTTCCCCAGAACAATCCTCTGATCAGCAGCTTTCATTCGATGTATCACTTCGATGACTTCGTGCAGGTCAACTGCAGCACCGACTTCTCCAGCCTGTTCACCAGGATCACCTGGTACATCAACGGCATAAAGGTGGGGGAAATTAGTAACTAATTATTATATATATTAGCTATAACTAACGCCTATTTACAGGTCTCCTTGGTGGACCTTTTGCCCAGCATCGAGACCACGATAGCCGCCCACGAGTATAACATGCGCCGCATTGTCTCTCAGTTCAACTTCTATGCCAACGATCCCCGCTTCCACCAGCTGCAGCTCCAGAAACTGGCCCAGCAGAAGATATCCTTCTCCCCGACCCGTCTGGGCCTAGAGCTGCGCTGCGTGGCGGAAGTGGACCGATATCCGCATCTGCAACGCGAGGCGACCATGTTTGCTCAGGTCTTCCGAGATGACATTGACCTGAAGAACCAGAAGTTGACGAACTCAAGATCAGGTAAGTCCCTGGCTACCTGAGCTGAAATATAATAGAGTTCTCCATGATTTTAAATGGATGATAATCTATGTTTTTCAAGCTCATCTAATTAAAGTCATCAAAAGAGCAAATAATTCTTCAAGAACTTATTTCAAAATTATCCGAAATATAATACAAATTATATTTCTGAATTACTCTATTTTCCAAAATACCTATTTTATGTTTTACAGAAAAGAGCTTCCTCTGAGCTCATTAAATCTCTGAAAATTTAAATTTGCAATTCAAAAAGTCTCTCTCCTTTCCACTACTGTCTTTAATGCACTTGACCACAATGTCGCCGCTAATTAAAAATAAATACGTTTCCCTGCCGACTGACAGTCCGTTCGCGGTCGCGTATTTGGACAATTTTTAACGCAAATTAATAAAAGTGTGACCTCTGCTCTCTCCCTCTCCCCCTTGCAGCACAAGTGCAGCATCTGCCCGCGACGAGTGCGATGACGATAGCGATGGCGATGGCCGCCGCGATGACCGCAGTGCGACTCTTCACACCGCTGGCATTCCAATATGGCGCACGGAAGTCGGCGCGCTGCAAAATGGCGGCCGCGCCATGAACGAACTTTCTGTTGTTTCCGGTTTTGATTGCGTTTTTGTTGAACCATTTTGATAGCTCTAAGCAACTGAAATGCACGTGAGAATTTACAAACAAAGAATCAATGTAATATGTATATGTATAATTGGTCTATACTTAAGGTCACTGGGAATATATAGATATATATAAGCAAATCAAATCGAAGGCAATTAACTTTAGTCTCTAGGCCAGCGAACGAGTCCTGTAAATAGCCTTTAAGTGTGTGCAATGCAATTATAAGAACACAATGGAATCATCATCAATAAACAAGCAACCAAGCAAACATAAACGGCGTCTCATATTCTGATTTCTTCCGAACTCCAGCCACGCCCCGAACTCTTTACCGCCCCCAAGCATGCTATCAGGCGGCCACAAAAGTGCCGTTAAATATGCTGTTGAGTTCCCTTTTTCTGGTTCGCATTGCGCTTTATTGTTTCACTTATTTTTGTTGTATCTTTTTTGTGTTTGTTTCTTTTTTTCTGTGTTTTTGAGGCCCATTCCTCGCATGCCTTTGGGCCCCGCAGCTGTGTGTGCCACGCCCACAAAGGCATTCAGCCCCCACCCGCAATGGAGCCCTCGTCTCGTTTCCATTTCGCTTTTAAATCGAATTCAATGAATTCGATTGCAGTCCCCTTTGCATACGCAAGTCTGTGGCACTGAAAGCGCCGGCTCTCAACGTCAGAAGGCCTCGCTGCCAAGTGCCGACACTGCACAACAAAGTTAGGCCTCTGGGCTTTTAGAGGACAGCACGGGATTCTCAAAAGCCTAATCGATTTTTTCTAAATATGGAATTCACAAAATCATACAATCATACTTCTGTTATTTATAGCCTTAGCTTATACCACATTGAAAACGAATAGACATAAAAAATAACAAGAGGTAAGAGGTACTTATTTAAAAGAACAATAATTAATAAATAAATAAATTTAAATAATTTTTATTAAATTGTGTTGCTTTGGAAAGGAAATCTTTTATATTATTTGTGTAGTTTTTAGATATAACTATTATAAATAATAGATTATTTTTAAAAATGTGACAAAAGGGAGATAATTTTCTTTTAATTTGTGTTGCTTTTGAAAAGGAAATCTTTCTATGATTATTATAAAGACTATTATAAATAATAGACTATTTATTAAAATGTGACAAAATGTAGATAATCTGCTATTAAATTTAATGACGAAAGATAAATCTTTTTCTATTATTTTTGAATTGCTTTGGAAAAGGAAATCTTTTATACAATTTTTATTGGATATAGACAATTATAAATAATAGATTATTTTTAAAAATATAACAAAAGAGAGATCAATTTTTATTAATTATTGTTGCTTTGGAAAGGAAATGTTTTCTGTTATTGTTACAGGTTAAAGACTATTATAAATAATATATTATATTTTAAAATATGACAAAAGGGAGATACATTTCAATTTATTTGTGTAGACAAAAGAGAAAACAAATAATTTGTGTTGCTTTGGGAAGGGAAATCTTTTGTTCTATTGTTATAGTTTATAGTTTGCCATTTTTATATTTATATTTCTAACAGAAAATAAATACAAGTTAATTAACTAATATATTTCATTTTTTCTAAGGTATATATCTATATTCTAGGAATTCTAGAGATGTGTGGCCCATGGCTTAATTTACTCCCTCTAGAATATAAAAAAAGTATACTTCGTCCTGTTGATAAACACAGACAAATGGTGCCCCTGCTTCAGTCCATTCCTTCTACCCTGTTCAAGTTTTTTATTACTTTTTTTCAGTTTTAATTTTCGTTGCATTATTAAGGCCTGCAACCCCATCTGCAAGCTGACGGAGTCCCTGTTTTTACGGTCGGGTATTCGTCTATAATGCCCAGCATCAACATGCAGTGATCACCGAGGCGTAGCACCCTCTGTCCGTAGCCGTATCCCTGTCAGCCAGCCCCTCTGTCTGTTGTCTTTGTGTCCGTGTCGGCTTACACCATCAGCCGCATCCCCAGCCACGTTTGCGACTGGAAGCTATGATTCTGACTGGCCATCACAGAGGACGTTCCAGCTGTCCAGGAGCTATGGTAATCAGGGGAAACACCGACTAAAATAGCTCAGAAATGAAAAAAATTCTCCAGGAATTACAAATTTAAGCAACCTGCTGTGGATATCTCAATCAATTAAATTATATTTTCAAGGGCATTCCTTATACGATTTGAATTGAATCCTTAAGAACCGCATTTATCAGGCGTATATTTATGGCTTCCACAGAGTCAAGGTACCTTTCCGTATTAAAACATCCCAGAGGGAACAGGGTCCCACACTCATTGATATAAAAACAGGGATCAAAGTTGCCGGGGCCCAGGACGGCAGCAACAACAACGAGCTGGATAAAAGACTATTAAGCGATAATTTATTTGTAATCTGCGACGTGGACGGACGGTCCTTCAGCGTCCTGCATCCCAGTCCCGAGACTTCAGCAACTGCAGTGGAGCACTGCAAATAAAATATTCTTCTAGCTGTTTTTATGTTTTAAGTTCTTATGAGATCGACAGGAGATAGTTGCTATGTGTCTGTCATTTTTAATAATATAAAAAATAAATGCTTTTTAAGTACCGATCTTAAAAATAAAGATTTAATGTCTTTATAATATATATTGGACTAAAAGTTCGCTTAAGAGGGGTCTTTACCTTGTCATACATGGCCAGTAAATATTTTCCTGTGTAGAAAGGACGAAGTCGCAGGAAAGGATGCCGCTCATCTCAGGGGGCAATAAAGCGACGCCAGCAGCAGCACAATCCTGGCAATGGCCCAGGCAAATATTTAAAGGCGCTAAGACGGGGGCAGTCAATCGGATGCGGAAAATGCGAGGAAAAGCGAGGAAAAGCGAGGAAAAGCGAGGAAAGCAAAGTGTAAAGCGTGGAGGGCCAAGGAAAAACTTCGACGAAAGGGTCTCCAGCTGGTAAGCCAGGACACTGCGGACAGGCGAGCTTTAAAGCGAGAGCAAATAAATGATTTTGCCAACTGGCTTAAATAACAACAAATGCCAATTACGATTGCTTTAATGGGCAAGTAACAGCAACGCAGACAACCAGGGGGGAATATGGAGCTGGGGGGTAGAAGGACCGACGGATTGAGGGAAATGGTCACAGAATGCACTTGCTGCTCCAGAAAACCGCAAGGATTAAGTAATTTCTGCCAGACATGCAGCAGCCGCAATCGCCAAATGAACACAAAAACTTTGGCCCAGCAGCATTCGGGCCAGCCAGCGAAGGGACGGCTACAGGGGTGGGGGTGGGCGGTAGGGAGAGAGGGAGGGGCATACAGAGGGAATGGCAAAGGACTCTGGCACTCTAATGCACTCGTGTGTGCAATAAATTGGCATATCCTTGCGAGCTCGCACACACGCACAGACCCAGAACGATGCCGGCATAAAAGCACGGCAAGAAATTAAGCTCGATTGTTATCCAATATCCTCGGGGATTGGTCAGTAATCGAAAAACGGAGGAGTTAGTCAGGGAAAGGGTATGTTTTCCTTTAAAAAAATGGATTTAACTTGGCAACAGGGTTTTTACTTTGTAAAATATCCTAGCAATACTATACTATATAGTTTTGGTTAAGAATTTAGCTCTCCTCTCTAATGTAAAATAATATATTTATATTATATCATCGAAGGATAACCAACCTCCACTCGATCTTCTCTAGATTTCTGGTCCTAACTCTTAGCTTTATATAAGCTAATATATATATTACAGTAAATAGTAAATTAAGTTACCTACCCATTCTCTTTCCATAACCTACACTTTAATATAGTAAATGAAGTTACCTACCTCTTCTCTTTCCATAACCTACACTTTATAAAAACCTTAAAATGACGAATAAATATTAATTTCTCCCCGTGCACTCGCAGACAAACACAGATGGTGGACACACACACACACACACTCAATGAGTTTTGCGTGTGCGGAGGCTGCTGTATTATGCACAGGATGCGCATAAGAATGAAAATCCTTTTGCACTTAATGGCAACACGGAAAAAGGCAGCAGCAGCAGCAGCATCCATATTCCCCCCTGCCTCTCTCGCTCCACCCTCTCTCTCTGCCGCTTTTCGGGTAATATTATTTTGTGCAAAATTTCTTATTTCACCGTGGAAACTCATAAAACTCGCCCGGGTCTCCTTTGTGGACCCGATGAGCTGCTGGTGGCCAACAAGCGACGAGCGTCCAGCGAACTGCATCTCCTGCTGTTTAACCACTTTGAAGGCCATTAATTTGCAATGACCGTGACGGTGGATGGGGTGGGGCAAAGGGGCAGGATCGAAAGGGGAAAGGGGACAGGGGAAAGGGGAACCCGCGGCTGCCAGCGAAGCATACTGGCACATCCTGGCTGGCTTCTTGTCTAGCTTGCTCCACTTTGCGAGCTTTGCACATTTATTGTTCCTAATGCATTTATTGGAACACGCTGGCGAGGGGTAAATAGAGAGCGGGGAGGCCGCTGAAAAATTCCAGGGCCAAAATGAAAATTAAGCGCCTTTAAGAAAAACGAGTACGAAAATAACATCCATCGAGAGTCGATATGCCCTGCATCAAAGTGCAAGACATACGGCCATTATTTATTTAAGACCCGCACACACACACGACGAGCTTCGAGTCTTCCTTGCCGCATGGGGAAGACGAGCAATTGGGCAGGAGCCCGGCAGGACGAGAAGAGGAGGCTGAGATGCTGGAATCCTGAGACGCTGAGATACTGAGGCACTCGGATGCTGAGATTGCACGCAATCTGCTTTGGCAGCACATTTCTTCAGCCAGCCATCCAGCCAGGCAGCCAGGCTGCCAGCGAGTGCAGCTAATGAAGCCTGGTGTGTCCTTGCGGCGGGTTGCGCCAAATCTATCTAAATATTCCCTATTCCTAACTCAACCAAAGTGATTAAGTGCAGCAGCGGGCTTACCCCAGGGCTTGCCAGGAAAAAATAGGGAAGTACAGCTCTGAAAAACATAGAAAAGTGTTGTCCTGAAAAATCAACATCAACGACTATGGCTTTTCTAGTTAAATGTGATGAGGAAACCACTCTGAGTTAAAGAATTAAGCTATTAAGTTGTTTTACTCGTACATTTTTAGATGATCCTGTCTTGTCAGAGAACTTTAATGGACTTAAGTAGAGCAAAAGGTATAATGTTATTGCATTTTAGGAGCTAGTATAATTTAAAATAATGCTTATATTTTATTCAGCCACTTTCAAAGCTTCTCTATATTATGAAGCCAGAGAGGAATATATTTTTTACCACTGAGAAAATCCAGAGAACTAAAGTAAAAACCACAGCGGCGAAGCACCTCCTTGAATTGACTTTATCCGCTTTGCGCTCAGCTGTTGTCGGGGCGAATCCTGACCATATCCTTCCATCGTCGGACTTCCGTCGCCGCCATGGCAACCGCAATTGAAATGTTTTCGTGGCGACAACTAAAAATTGTCATCGGGATTTCATTACCTGCGGCCAAGTTGGCTTCTCGGCCGCGTTTATTAAAGACGCCGGCACCCACTCGGCGCCCACACAGCACCCCCAGCCGTAGGCAGTTGGCATTGGGGCTTAATTAAGTTTGTGCCACTCCCGTCCTTGCCCCATCCTCGGGTAAATCAGTTGCAGGCGCCGACGAGGTACTGCAAATCCCTTTATCAACAGAAATGGCGTGAAAAAAATGCAATTAGTGTTGCATTCGCTTCCCACGCCCTGCGTTTAATTGCGAGACCGCGTTGAATTAAATCATTTTCAGGGCGGCGTCTTAAAGACCTTTCAGATACATCCAGCGGATGTGCGGCGGCCAAAAGGTTCCTCCACCTAGGAAACAACAACAAACCGCAGTGGGGCCAAGCGGGGCAGTGGGGAGTGGGGAGTGGGGAAAATGCATAAGAAAGTAAGCAGCGAATGGAAGCACACAAAATGGAAGAAGTCGGAGAAAGTGGTATGAGATTTGTAGACTGCATTTTTAATTACACTAAAAGCAACTGAGCAACAGCAGCAGCAGCAGCAGCCGAGTAAATGACTGCTCCTTTTGGTTTTCCCTCTTCGGATAATTTTTCAGAGCTCTTCCATCATTAGAGGGATCTTTTCATCTGTTTGTCCATAGTTCAGGTATACAGAGGCGGTCAAAATAATGGATGAAATGGAAAGTATTGAGGGAATTCGGAATACAAAATATCTATACAGTGCTGAATAATCCTGGAAAAATCACTGAAGCTTATTCAGGGGAATTTAAATGATTTATCTCTTTTAAAAATTTAAAGAAACATTCAAATAATATCTTTGAAAAATTCTTTATGAATGGTAGCCACAAAAATCCTTTAAAAAGACACGTAACTAAGC
Source organism: Drosophila pectinifera (assembly GCA_008042775.1). Taxonomy (NCBI): domain Eukaryota; kingdom Metazoa; phylum Arthropoda; class Insecta; order Diptera; family Drosophilidae; genus Drosophila; species Drosophila pectinifera. Next base: position 25,228 of record VNKC01003997.1, on the reverse strand, counting down.
ATTTATTCATTGTATTCATTGATCAGCATCACCAGGCGAATCGATTTAGCCCTGTGAAACATCGGTAAGTTGGCAGCACCAATGGATGTTGCTCAACATGTTCCCAGCAACCTCTGCCTAGCTACATTTTCTAGCTAGCAACATTTCCTTGTGCATTCTCCTTCATTTAAATTAAATTTTTAAGTTAATCTTAAAATAATCTTTAGGAAACAACAATGTAAACCTGGTTACTCACTTTGTTTAGCAGAAAAAACAGGACAAGAAAATACTAAAAAAAAAACATTAAAATCATTTTCAAAAAGCTCACACTACTATTACTTTGACCGCATCCGTGTGTGAGTGACACTGGGATTAGCATAAGGATGCGGCCAAGGAGCGACTGGCAAATAGAAAGTTGTAAAAGCAAACACCATTAAGCACATCAACTGGAAAATGCCGAGAAAACTCATTTCATCTATGACACAACACGAGCCAGCAAAACACCACAAGCACAACAACAACAACAACAAAAACTATACAAAAAAAAAGGAATGCGAATAAAAATCAAATTGGACTGGGGGCAACAAAAACACGAATGTCCGGCTTTTCGGGTGACCAGAACTTGTAATATAAGACAAACAAGGGGACGACAATAACAAAATGTTGTTCTTTAAATGGCACAAAATGTTTTCAAAGCTTATTTTTCATTTGCTCGTTGCGCCGCACAAACACAACAAAAACGAAAAGGATATCGAAGGATATGGCCAGGACAACGGCGGCGCAAGACAAGAACAGCATAATGTGCAGGCGAAACAAGGAGGGCAAACAAAAAATTTACAAAATATAAGAAAAATAGCTGAGGAGATAGTGAAACACCAGCAGCGGCAGCAGCAGAAGCCGGGAAAATGGGCAAAAATCGGGGGAAAACAACCAAACAACGACAGCAAATAAAAATAAACAAACATGGCAAATAAAATGAAAACAAAAACCCTGGAAAAATGTTTTTTCTGCCCCACGAAAAAGTTAAACATATAACAAGCGAATGTTTATGCACATGCGAGAGTGGCCATCCTGCCGCGCTCCCTAGCTCGCCTCTTTTTCGCCAAGTGTACGGGATATGTGTGTTCCTCCTCTCACTGCCTTGAGTTTTTTTTGCAGTTTACTGCAGTTTTTACAACACAAATCGAAATTGTCATCCATTCGCTCAATTTGTCGTCTTGGGCGCGACCTCGTCAGCCCCGCCACCCTCTGTGCCCCGCCACACCCACATATGCATGCGAGCTCCTTAATGCTTGGTTACACAAATGCCGTAGCCAACCATTTCGCTTATTTCTTTTTCTGATGCCCGCCCGCAATCTTCCAATCTTCCAATCTTCCAAAATTTTTGCTAGTTTGCCAGTCTAATGGCAAAAAGCAGGGCTCCCCTCCCAGGAGGGGAGCAGGCAGCCCGAACTTTGCTCTGTCCCGCTCTGTCCCCGAACTTGTTTGCGGAAGTAATGAAGCGAAAACTCGCTCGATGGCATATGTCGTTGGAAGAAGGAATTAAATCAGAATTTACCCAGTGACCCTTCAGGTAATGCTAGCCGGGCAAGGGGTCAGCCCAGCAAACGACTCAATTTGAAAGCAGATACTTAAAATAATCCCGAACAGTAATAATTGAGTAAGGAATGCATTAATAACTGAATTCATATTTAATTTATGATATTAGAGAAGCTCAGCAGCCTTCACAACAAACTAAAGGAAAAAATAAGCTTTAGTCACCAAACAAATCGACACCAAACTCTGTGTGAGTCCCCTTTTAAAATTCCCTTAGCATAAAATACTTTATCTTTAATATATATAAGAGATATATCTCAAAAATACCTATTATTAATATAGTGCTTTAATTAATCTGGCTAGTTTTTCATTTATATAACTTTACAAACTAACTAAATCTCTTTAATGAAAGAAGCTTACTATTAAAATGCATGTTTTGGCAAAGTTATGGATATTTTTAGCTCCGACTTGTCCAAAAAATTAGGGTATTAAAATGTCGACTCAAAAATGCGAATATTTGATGTCTTCTGGAGAGCATATTATGGCCAAAAATGATATGGTAGCCAAAAGCCGTATATTTTCCGATTCGCCGTTAAAATTCCAATTATTTGACATTAAAATACCTAAAAAAATGAGAAATAAAATTTTGGCCAATTTTTAAAAAAATGATAAGGGGTTACATCATTAAAATTGTCAAAAATTGACTAAAAATTTATTTCTTTTAATTTCTAAACTCAATATGCAGATTAATTAACCAACTAAAAACTAACACAGAAAAGCTTTCCGAATTGAAATTAAGGCGGTTTTGGCAAAGTTATGGATATTTTAGCTCCGACTTGTCCAAAAAATTAGGGTATTAAAATGTCGACTCAAAAATGCGAATATTTGATGTCTTCTGGAGAGCATATTATAGCTAATAATGATATGATAGCCAAATGCCGTAAATTTTCCGATTCGGCATGCAAATTACTCAACTATAACAATTATGTATTAATAAAATGTATAATAATATTAACAATGAACACATATTAAAAAATTATTGGCACTCTTAAGTATTTGAATTCACATTTAATTTCTGATAGCTAAGCAGCCTTCACATCTAACTAACTAAAGGAAAAAAATGCTTTAATCACAAATCTCACAAATATTAGTCCCATATTAAGATTGTTTTAGCACAAAAAACTTCATCCTAAATATATCTCAACAATTATTTTCATGATTCAAACAAAGTGCCTTAATCTGGGTTACCAGTTTTCATTCATTTAATTTTACAAATGACCTAAAACCAACTTATTAAAGGAGCATAACTATTTAAATGCAATCACTCAACTAAATAAATTATGTATTAATAAAATAACAATGAACAAGCATTCCAAAGTAATAGACACTCCTAAGTATTTCGATTGCAAGTTATGTCCAAATGCCAAGGCAACTTAAATAGCTCAATTACGCTTTGTGATTAAGGAAAGCCTGACCTAGGAATTTAAATTGCAAAAGGACATGCAAAATAATACCATTATTGTTGCAATCATTGGATTATGAGCACATCCCTGGGAAGCCAAGAGACAGTAAAGATTTCAGTGGATATTTGTTCATTAAGCCATCCCGACCCGAGTCACATATCGATGTCCGGGAAAAGTGTCTTAACCTGCCACCACACATTTCCCCAGCGGGAAACACATAAAATGACGGCGGAAATAAAGGGATTTTCAGCCCAGCCCCGGATAAATGCTCTTTGCCCGTGTCAGCGGCAATGATAATATAAAGTTTGCACAATTGCCGCCAAGACACACCCGACGACGTCATTAACGGGCGGTCAGCAGAGGACTCGGAGGCGCCATGGGAAAATTCTGGGGAAAATGCTGGGGAAAAGGCGAAAGGTTTAATGGCCAGCGGGCGCGACGGGCGACGTGGAGCAGCGAAATTATGGACGACTTTTGCACAACTCAATTAATGAAAAGTAAACATCCTCGGCACAAAGGATTCGCAATCCGATGGCCCAATTGGACGGCGCGGTACGTACTTCCATGGGGGTCAGAACACAATGCAAAATTAATTAGCTTACTTCACTTAAGCGCTGGCAATTTGAGTGCATCCTATTTCCCCATCCCCGTGTACCATCTCCCACCATTTGCATTCTCAAGCCATCATCATCATCATCATCATCATCATTGTGATCATCATGGCAGTTGTCCTTGGCATCCTCCGGCTGAATTTCCAACTGGCATGCCGTAAAGTAATTTGCATTTCAGGCTAATGCCATTTGCATGCGCATATTCCGATTACAATTTAGTTAAATTTTGCCGCCTCCACAGCAGCCCTTCGTCGTTAGTCGTCCTTCGCCCTTCGATGATGTCCTTGCCTGTTCTAGTCCTGAAATTTTCAACGAGCAAACTATTGACAATGAACTAATTGCTATTGTTGCCGTCTGGGGACATATTTCGACTGCAAATAAACTCGTTGCTAAAACGAAAGTCACTGCCAGAGACAGGGACAGGGACAGAGACAGCGGCAGAGACAGCTACTGCAGAGACAGAGACAATGATGGAGAATCCTAGAGATAGAGACGAGAGCTCCGCAGAGGCAGTTTTGGGGGCGGCAGCTTTAACTGCAGCTCGTTTGCTGTCATCGTTATGCCCCCGATTCCCGTCCATTTGGCCACTCAAATGTCTCAAGAGTCTCGCCAGTCCTCCCGCCGCCGCCCGCCGCCACACGCCACACGCCACACTCTCCGAATCGCAAACAATTACTTTTTGAAGTAGTGCAACTCCTGCCACAGCCAGTGCTAGTGCCACCCAGAGCCACTGCATCACCTGTGCCACTCACCTGCTCCTGCATTGATCTAGCCCAGTGCCAAATGCCAGATAACGAACCATCGACGGAATGCCTGCAGCTGGAACTTCTGACAGGAACAGGACGCACGGACGGCGTGTGTGTAACGTGATTACGAGTGGGTTGGGAAGTCACTAGCACCACTAGCACCGTGGACAGGTTCAGTGATATCTGCAGGAGTCCCACAACTACTTGACAGGATATACTTCTGGTTTCAGGTTGAAATGTCATTGTATCGGTTTCAAATCTAACGGCTTGAACATTTATTAACAAGAAAAAAAATTCTTCTTAAAATATACCCATGCCTCGCTATACGGCCACTTTTTATGCAGCATTTCTCTATAACGGTCCTCCTTATTACGGCCTTAAATGTCTCGCTATAACGGCAAGAAATCTATTTTTTAATGTCTTGATATCTACAGAAGCTTTTTGCTTCCCCCCAAATTTTGGGGAATGAATCTATGCCGTAAAGCGAGGTATGCATGTAATAAAAAATAAATCAATTTAGGAAGAATCTCCCCACCAAGGCTTTACCGAAAAAAGCGTACAATTCCTTAGCTTAAAAAGCTAATAATTAAAGTTAAGATCTTCCGTACTTTGGCCATGCTACAGGCTGCATCCACTGTACTTGCCTGGTACCTCCTTTGATGGCTTACAACCACCCACACACATCGCACTGTGTCTAGCGTTGCAGACCTGAGAGAACTTTGCCCGGCAATATTTTATAATTAAAATTTCAAATGTTCACCGGAGGGCAGGTGGTGGGTGGGAGGGCAGCAAGGCGGCGGCGAGTGAGCAACAAAGCGAATTGAGTCCATGGATCCGGAGATCTCATTGAAATTGGCAAACGGCGGCATGGTTTCCCCTCGCTTCCACCATCCACCGCATTTCGATTGCAATTGCGGTGCTTTGGACGGGAAATTATTCCCCACTATATGGGATAGCTGGCTAAGTATTCAATATGCCCGATTCGATTTAATGGCCGGCACTTACCAAATAGTTGCCAGACATTAAAATAGATAGTGAGCTGGCCATAAAGCGAGCGCTGAAATTTATCGAGTCCCTTGGAAAACCGCAAGGAAATTCCTCCTGATTCGCTTCAATCAGCTGATAATGAACTGCAGTCGCACCTGTTACCACCTGCGGCCATGAATCAAGTACAATACCAATTACGAGGCTGCGAAATCAGGTTCTCGCTTATCCTTTGGCCGGGTCCTGGGGTAGGCGGGGCCCAAGCCCAAGCCCAACCCGAAGTTTCTCAAGTATTTATGAACTTTGTTAACAGGCCAAGAATTACAAACTTGTGAGCGCGCGAAACTTCTGAACTGAATGAGAAATTGTGTGCAAAAGCGACAGTGTTCGCTGCTTCCTGCCTTGCCTGCTCCTGGAAATGAATTAAATGGCCACGCCCACACACACATACACCCAGCGGAGCAGCACAGTGCTGGGAGGGAAACTTTTTCGGCAGGAAACCTACCCAGGAATGCTAAGTCCCTGATCATTACAAATAAGTTGTTGAGCTAGATTTTTCTTCTGGAAAATTCTAGTTTATAAAATTATTATTTATAAATTTTTATTAATAAATAATCCACATAGTTATGGGTTTAATCGATTCCTAATCATATCCTGCTAGCTCGCTTTCATCCCGTCACTTTCTAGCCGCTATGGTAAGCTAAAACCTCCTTTATATAAAAACCCGAGGACATAACCCACCCAGATAGTTCCCAGCACTGGCCAACACAGACACAGGAGAACTGCAAGAGCAAGCACTAATTGCCAGCCAGGCGCCGGGACAAGTTTACGGCCAAGGTAAAAGCGGCCAAGCTCCGTAGGCCAAAGTTCAACGTGGCTCAAGTTTTTCGACCGTGTAACGCCTACTTTCTGCGCGTGTGTGTGTGTATGTGTAAGAGTGTGTCTGTGCCTTTTGAGGACTTCACCTTGTGCAACTTTTCCTTTTACTTCAGCGACTCTTTTCCGCTTTGAATTCGGCCTGCAGCCGCGTTTTTTCTGCATATTCAGATCCCAGTAACGTGGCTTTAAGTCGCTCCCTTTTCCCGGGCCTGGCTGCCTCTTACTTCGTATTTCTCCACGTTAATCACTTTACGTCGTGGGCTTTATGCAACTCGCAGGTGATGTCATTAAAGCCCCATAAACTCCCTGAGGCCAATCAAAAAGTTTTGCATCATTTCGTATTTAACAGAGACCATTAAAACTAAATATAAGCCTCACATAATTTACTAACTGCGATTAACGTCTTTATTATGCATCATAATTATGATTTTCTAATTCCGAATACTATATTTTTTGTTTAAAATAAATTCTAAGATCCTTGATTTTCATCTAGTAATAATTATAGAGTCTGCGTGCTACCACTACAGTTGTTATAGAGTTCTCTAAGTCAACAATCTATTAACAACGATTTTACTAAGAAGCTTAAATGGTTAAACAATTACTTTCCATTCCAAAATTCACTGATACATAGTTCTTATAGCGCAGAAGAACTTGTACGAAGTCTTCATGAACTGCAAAGCAAAATAAACTTGAATTAAAATCGAAAATTAATTGGAGGAACTCCCCAGAACTTACACTAGTCATGGTCTGAATAGAGATATTCAGGAATACGGTGGCCTTAAGGCATACGGGCCTTTGAGCCCGGAGAGCTAGCAAGATGAGCATTTTACGGAATCTCACATCCGATTCCAACCAGTCCATGTCGTAGACAGCAAATGCCACACTTTCGCTCTGCAAAGACTGGGTAAGTAACATATTTAAATTCGAAATAAAAACACGCCAAGCTAACCGCATCGATCAGCATCTGGCTAAAGGAGCAAAGGAGGTATATTTCCACCGGGGTAGACACCATAAGCAAGACCAACTTGACCACATTCTCGGGACTAGGGCCCATGGTCATCTGAAAGCCCACAAAACAGACCACCATTGACGAGGCCGCAAAGTTGATCAGCAGCGGAATGCCAAAGACCGAGTTTACAACCTCGGAGATCCTGTAAAGGATTTTAAAGAGAATAAAAGCTTAATTGGTAACTAGATGGATGATGACATTGTGCTCTGGGCGCCTTACCCGAGTATTTTATTGTGGTAAGCGATCAGAGAGCTCAGCTCCTCCAGATCCTCCTCAGCTCCCCCAGCGTTCCCGGCGGCGGCCCGCACTTGAAACTCCCTCAGGGCTCGGGCCAGGTGATCGAAGTGCATAATAAGCTGCATGGTCACGACGAAGATCATGAGATTGGCGGAGATGTGGGCAGATGTGGCCATGTACCCAGCCGTGACCTGCATCAGGTAGGTCAGGTAGAACCGCCAGGGTGCGTGGTAGTCCCAGGGGAGACTTGGGGTGTAGGGGAGTACCTGTTTGGCATCGGGGTGGTGTTGCAGACGTTGTATGGTGTACTGGGTGATGTTATACAGGTTGTAGGTCACCATTAAGGTTAAATAAAGGCCATTGAATGCTTTGGTGATGCGCCGACTGCGTCCGAGGTAATGGGCCACTCTATACTGCTCCTGCTCCTTTTCACGGGGCGGTGGAAAGCAGGAATCCAGCTCCTGCACTAGACTAGTCATCAATGGCTTCCGGAAGAGGACGGAAAAGAGCTTCAGTAAGCCCACAGTCCCGAATCCGACGTAAGCCATCACCATGCAGGACTCCACGAAATTCTCATTGTTCAGGAATGACTTAACCACAAATGTTATCTCAAAAACAGTGGTTGAGGACAAGCTAAACAAGTGAAAGGCGAAATACATGTGGAACAGGATCCCAGGCTTCTTTCCGGCAGTTGGCGAATCGTACGGAACCACACCAATGGTGTAATAGAAGATCACCGGCAGTCTGAAGAAGTCCTCCACTCCAGGAAGCACCTTCTTGGGTTTCTGGACAGGAATGGTATTATAACCCATCAGCTTCTTGAGGAACTGGATACTCATGTCGTCTTCGTAGCTCTTGCACTTTTGGTAGCCAGTCAATTGTGGAATTTCTTTTATATTCGGGCAAGGAGTTGGCTAACCGCATTTTTCTCCTGGGAGATTATCAAAATTGGCCCTTTGCTGGGGCAATCTTGCGGTTAGCCATGTGTGCTACTGTTGGCACAACACTGCCACACTAATGGGTTGAGAATTATTGATTTTCTTACAAACCAACAACTGAGGAAGTAAGAATATAACTCATTGCTTCCGTTGTGGATGGATTCGCAAACGATCAATCCCAGGGGGGATTCCATCTTACAGAGGCAGCTTTCTGGTGGCAACATGGCGGGGCCGTTATGTAATTAAATATAATATCACGCATACGCCCTGTTGCCGAGTAGTCGCAAAGTGCAGGCGAAGAAAAGAGAAGTGCTCGCAAAGGAGCTCTGGATAAAGCGAAGGCGAAGACGATGCAAAGGACGAAGGAAACGCACTTGAGTGCAGCTTATTTTCCTAGGCTTGCATAATTTACGAGCATTTTCATTGATGATGGCAAGCTGAACGGAAAAGGCAGGCGAGCAGCTTAACCCGGGACCAGGTAAAAGTCGGAGCGGCTCCCTGGAGTGTCCTGGAGGATGGGCGAGAGACACGCACTCTGCACTCCCTGGCACTCACTCACTCACACCAGCCAGCCAGCCAGCTTGCCCATCCGCCTGTATACAGATTCAGTCACTTAAATTAGCCTTAAGTTGGCTGCAACGAGTGTTTTGCTTAGTTACATTGTGCACTCGGATAAGTGCAAGGATCCTCAGGCCTCAAGCCTCAGCTCCTGCTCCCCCCTGCTGCTGCTCCTTTCCGGATACTTTTCCATCTCGTCCTGCAACAAACTATCAACTGCACAGCCCCATGCAAAACTCATGAGCTATGCTGTGCATAAGCTGCTGCTCATGCATATCCTAGCGGCATATTTCTCCTCTTTCTTTATTCCGACTCTTTACTATTTTATTCTGCCTTATTTTTGCCCAACATGTCCAAGTTTGTGACTTGACTAAAGCTAAAAGTTTGCTGCCACCGCTCTCTATCCCTCTGTCGCCCCACTTGATTACACGCTTTTTATTAGCTCCCCGAAAGCAATTTGAATATGCTCATGCTGTTGTCAATCTTATTTTTTCGACGCCTCAAAGCATTATCCCCCAACCTGGCTGCAAAAAATGTGTGGGGCAGAAGCGTATTAGGCAGCATAAGTGCAGGATATTATCTCGAATTTAACAGAAAGGGGGTCTCAAGTTGCAGAAAATGTAATAATAGGTGACATTTTCCTATTCCTACACATTGTCGGTGGGTGTAGCCTTAATGAAGCTTTTCAGTATCGCTTTAGGTCCAACATCCTTTCCTGCATTGAAATAGAGAGTGAATATAGGAACAACTTAATGCAAGGATAGGTTTAAGAAGACTTTCCACAAAGGCAAGCTAGTTAAGTACTTAAACTTTTTTTAATTTACAGACCAATTCAGCTGAATAATTAAAAATAATACTAGATTTAAAAATCAAACCTTTAGCTTATATTGCTCTATTATCTCAAAATATATATATTTTTTAATCATACAGATGAGTCTTGTCTTCAAAATCAAATCAAGGGAACCTCGTCCTGACTTAGCTTTTAATTTCCATAAAAATTGATAAATGTACCTTTAGCCGCATATTTAAATAATTTAATGGTTACAAAAGTGTGTGTGAAATTCGTAAAGACTGATTTTTGGTTTTCTTTATTCAGACCTGAGCTGAAGCGGCGTTCGCACACTCTTCACGCACACACACAGGCACACACACCCTTTGACAGGCACCCAGGACCAATGTAACAGGCTCGATTACGATCCCAGCGGGCTGCACTGCCTGCCAGCGACCAAGTTTTATTATCAGCCGCGCCAGGAGACAAGAAAGCAGCAGCGGAGCAGCCACAATAAAACTCATAAAATATGTTTGCCATCAGACTCCAAAGCATCGCTTATACATACAGCGGTAGAGGAAATAATAGAGACTTTTTTATATATATTTTTATTAGTTTATTTAACATATATTCAGATGAATATATATATCTTTTATATTCCTTCATTTAAAAAGTATAATAATTTAAAATCATGTTGTTCCCTGTTCTGGTTTGTGGCATTCTTTCAATAGTACTAAAATCTTTATTGAGATCACTTAACGAGGGAATATGGAATTCATTCTTTAGGAACTCAATTTATTTTTCACTTTTAACGTTTTCTTTTTTACTAGTTGAGTTCTCAACTCAATTAAAAATTTAAAATACTTCAATGTTTGTGAAACATGTCCCATTTTTAATCATTAACAACTCAAGCAATGACAGAATAAATACATCTCTATAATAACTTCTGTAAATATATATTATAATTATATTTAAAATATTCAAATCCCCTTTCAGATTAATTTTAAATCGAACTTATCAAAGTTTTCACCCTTAATATACAAAATAAACTCTAAATTCGAATTTAAAACATCTCCTTAAGAGTACAATCAGAAAACCTCTATAATACTGAGATGTTACAACTTCAAAACTACAAAGATATGCAGGTAACCTATATTATTATTACCGCGACTGTAGGAAGCCTTTTTGTATTTGTATTGGCTGCCTTATTCTTCATTTAACAGCACGCCCCACGGGAGGCTCGATGGTGGCTGGCTGGTGGGGCGGCCACCCAGCGCGACCTTTGTTTCGCGAGCCACTCGGCGCTGGCCCTTTTATTATGCGCTTCTTTCGGGCTTATTATATTCCGCCTTTACACTCATTTAAACCATTTTACAGTAATTTTGCTTATAGCTAATTTTAAGCTATTGCCCTGTGGCCGCCGCCCCCCGCTGCCACCTGCTCTGCGGTTTCTCTGGCGCCTTTCACGTTTTCCGGCCTGCCATTTTTTGTGTGTGTTTTTTTTGCTTTTATGACAGCTATTGCTCCTCGGAGGAATTGGGATGTTTTTTCTTCAGTTCATTTGGCTTTTTGTTTCTGGGGATGCGGCCACAGAAAGCATTCGGTTAATTTATTATTTATTAAACTTTTGGCATCCATTAGCCGGCCGAAAGTTTCACTTTATAAATTGACAATTTGTTATGTGTCTCTCAACGTTTTGTATTATTTATCTGTGATTTCTTTCACTCCGGAATTATTATCTATTTTTCATACCGAGCCGTGGGAATTGCCCAAGTCTCCGTGGCTCTCTCCAGCGTCTGCATAATCCAGAGGCCTGGCATAAAAATTAAACATTAAGATGGCAAAGGCAGAGGCAGCACGGTAAGCCGAGATCTCTGTCACTTAAGGTGCGGAAAAGAATTATGGATCGGGGCGGGATTTGTTTCGAAACTTGTGCAGCTTAAACGCTGTGCTGGGGTTAAGCTGTCGTGCGGCAGGAGCTTCAGCTGAGGCTGGACCAGCCAAGGATGCTGGGGGAAAAAACAATGGGAAGAAGTGCCACAAAAGCCGCACGGCCCGGCAACAAATTCTAATATTGCTTTTGTTTCTCCTCCAGTTTTCTCCGGGCAGGCACGCACTCCGGCCGAGCGGCCTGCTGGCTTCAAATTGAGTTGTGAGCATAAAAAACCCGGGGCGATTGCTCCTGGGGACCAAGCGCCAATGCGGCAAAAGTCAACTCTTCCTGCAGAGGCATGCCAACGTTGGACGCAGCACAATGGACACGATGGGCGATAACGCACTGAAAACAAAATTCTAAAAATTCTCTTGAACTTCTCTGGAACTTCCTTTAGCTTTCAAACTTTGAGGCTTCTTTTTGCATAAAGCCGTATCTAAGTTTAGTTAGTTTTCTACTCCTAGGATATTTATAAAAAATGTATTTAAAATATGTATAATAATTTTCTTCCTGTGTGGATAAAGTCTGTTGTTGTCCTAGTCGCAGTGTGAAGATATTTATGGCCACTGTCCAGGGACTTTAGCTGGTGTTTTGGAGTCTGCTGCACCAGCCATCAGCCATAGACCATCGACCACTTGCCTTGAGCCCCGCTGGTAAGCTGTTTAGGGTTCAAAACTCTCAATGGGGTCGAGGTCGATCGCTTGCCGCCAACGCGGCGCATGAGTGATATGTATACAGTCAGCAATCCAATTTCATGGCCGTTTCCTATGTCAATATCGCACAGATTAAGCTGTGATGTTTATTGGCTAAAGGCAAGCAGCCTAAAATATTGATTATTATAAGAGCTTAATTAATTATTATACATTTCAAATAAATGCTGTGTGTACCTTACTTAAGTTTTTCAGAAAAATATATTTTTTTATATCCATTAGCAACAGGTACATCAAATTCCTAGTAGTCTGAATCAATATATTGTGCAAATCCATGAAAAGAGCCCAGAGACTATGCGGCTTAAGCATCTGTCAAACACCATTTAGTTTTGGCTTTGCTTTAAATAAAAAGCTGTCATAATTCGGCTTTTATGTGCAAGGCGCAAATAATCCCAGCTGCTAAGCTGCCAGCAGTTTATGTTTAGTAATTGAATTATGCAAATAATTTCATGGCTTTAAAATATTTGTGGCTTTTTATGTAAATAATGTAGCAACGGTGTATTTAACCAAGCAAGGTGTATACCTAAAAATTATCCGAGTACACAAAACACTAACTCGGATTGATCGAATTATTTCCGAATAGATAAATTGTTCGAAAAATATTAGAGTAACGGGTAAAAATCCCCTCCGAGTTAAGTATTTGTTTTAATATAACTATACTTTCACATAGAAACTACAAAAAATAATCAGCCGTCTTAATATCCAAATGAAACCTCCCGGAATTATTGCCCAATATTACCTCTAACTACTTAGTAATGTAACACACTAAATCCCTGCTAAAAGTACAATCTTATACGCTTTATTATTGCTCTTTTCCCCACAGATCACTTAACCTGATCCCCCCCAGAGATAGTCCCCACCGAATCGAGGGCAAACCCACTTGAAATCCACTCCGGAATGTTAACAGCGTCTCCAGTATGTGCCACCATTCAATTGCAAGTGCAATCGCATACGTACACGGGGCGGATGAATGATTTCAGCGGGGAAAGGACTTTGCAAAATAACTTACGCCACATTCCAGGGATTAACAAATCACCTGCACACACTCACCCGCACAACACTCACCTGGCGCATTGTTTACAGCACTTACAAATGAAAATAAACGCATTTCAAGCTAATTAAACAATAAAAGCGCAAAAGGGCGCCCGGCCCCCGAAAAGCAAATGAAATAACAAAGCAAATAAAAAAGCGGGGGCGGGGGCGGGCGCGGTGACTGTAATTCAGAAAATAAAAGTACCCGGCATTGGCATTAGTCGTGGGAGTAGTCAGGGGCGTGGCGCCGCCCTTCACCGCCTCCTTTGCCAGCCCCAGACAGCTGACAAACACACGAGAACACACGGTGGGAAAGCCAGAATATTTGGCAGAAGTTATCACCTCTCTTTGACTAAGATTAAATAAAAAATGTAACAATGTAAGACAAAAACTGTAATAAACACATGAAAAGAAATATATGAATGTAAATAGAATAGCTATTATTAATAAATTTTGATGAACCTAACAAATTTAGTTTAATTAAGTGACTTTTCCGGCAGAATTATTTTTTGTTCTATTTTTATTGCTTCTCATATTAGATACGATTATATGCTCAATTATTTCGCCAATTAATTTGTGTAAGAATTTAGTTCGATTTAAATTATAATTATTATAATTCTTTTCAGTCGATATACTAGCGATTTATACAGAATAAAATATTATATTTTCCCATGGTGAAGCGTGCAGCTGTGGAGCGCACAAAGGTAGGCAACAAAGACGGCAGCGATGCGATTGCTGCGCTGACGGTGACGACGTGGCACAATGATGTTGCAATTTAATTTGTATTGTCGGCGGGAGTGGAAACGAGAGGAGGAATTGCATGGAATGGAATGGGTTGGCTGCCACTGCCGACACAATTGCACTGGCGGCAAAGAGAATGCCAGCTCTGGTGACGATCACGGTGACGATGATGAGGACGGCGATGCTGATGGCAATGGCTGATGAATCCACTTAGACGGCGGGCGCCAGGCAACGGCATCGGGAGCAGTAGCAGTAGCAACATACAGAGTAGCACGGCAGCAACTTGTGCAGCAGCAGCAGCAGCATCAGTGGCAGCCAGAGTGTCGCTTAATTGAACAGGCAAAGGATGAAATGAAAGACAACGACGCAGCGGACACATGGACGCGGGGCCTGTGTCCCTTAGCGTGTTAACTACTTCAACTGCAAATTATATTAGCCGAGGATACAACCATAAATTTAAGCGGGCTTAGACTTAATCTAGTTTCTAAGACTTTCCATAGCTCAGCATTGTTTAAAGCAGCCGATAAAACTTCTTAAGCAAGCTATGGTGTTATTTATGATAACAAAACACAACTAATTTCAATTTTCCATGTGTTTATTTTATAAAAATAGGGTTTTTGAGGCCTAATAGCACTTGGAAGCGACAGAGCTAAACGCGAACGAGCTAGTCGCGGCACAGACGCTTCGAGGGCGGCTCCTCCTCGTTGGGTGCGATGGATTGCAGCAACTTCGATTGGCTGTGGGCACCGAACAGCGTCAGCAGCAGGGCCACTCCATAGCCGGTTGCACGTTCGCCCTGAAAGAAAGCAATGTAAAAATCACTTTAAATTCGAATGAGACTAAAGCGATTTGGAGTCACTTACGCAATGAACAGGCGTGGCCATGTCTACGTGGAGCCACACGCCGGGGTAGTCGAAGCCGAGATGGGCGGCGATGAAAAGGCCGGCGCAGGAGGACTGCGCATTCTGTCGATCCTGCAAGCGGAAAGGAAATCTCAGTTAGACATGGTGACATATTCGCTCGGATGTGGGTATCCCTTTATGGGAACATCCAATGTGGTTGGTAGTGGGGGGTATGTTGTGTGTATGGAGCATGCAACAAGCAAAACTTGGCGTCGCTTTATTAAAAAAGCGTCCTGCGGTGCAGCGCAACAAGAAAATATATTTATAGAGATAGATGAACATACGCGAGGGCAGATTGAAAACAAGCCAGCCCAGTGGCAGGTTTTATTCCAATAAATAAACAAGAATGCTACGGTGCCCAACTCCTGACTTAAATTAAAACAAAGTCTCGCCTAAGTAACACTGTCTAATTATGCTTTAAAAATAAGAAAACTTAAACCTTACATGGCGGAATGCACGAGAAAATGTTGTTAAGGAAATGTAGTAAAATGTTGCCAAGACAATATAGCTAGGCAAATGTAGCTGGAAACATGTTCAGAACTGCACATTGGTTCAGCATGTTTATCACCCAATTCCTTAAATTATACACCTGGATTACTATAAGGAAAATATCCGAATTACTATATAATCCCCTCTTTATTCCCCGATGGGGCGAGGCATTTCATAGCGCACCTCGCCAGTGGCAACTATGGGTGTTCTAATGCCTAAATTATATGCCATGCACTGGCAGCTGCGTAGCGGAAGCAGTCGCTCCACTAACTTGGGCGGAAATTGCAGCGCTTAAATGCCAAACATAAAGTACACTTTCCACACACACCCAGACATACACAGGCACATAGCAAATAAAGGAGGAACCGACGCACACACAGGAGGAACACTCAGCTGACAGTTGGCCAAAAAATAGAGTTAACTGGCAGCAGACTTCACCAGCAGGGGCTGCGGACACAGGACTCGAGCGGACGGGACGAGCAGTGAAAATTACATGACAACGCGCTAGCTAGGTCCCTTTCAAGATGAAAATCACACAGACACATGGACACATACTGACAGGAGACGTGCAAACATCGTCCTTCCAGAGGCGGAAGTCAAAAGTCCATTGAAGCAACACATAGCCGAGCATCAGAATTGAAGAATGAAAACTGAAGACTGAAATCACTGCTACTATCGTTTACTTTCGCTCACAGCCAAAATATATACATTAAAAAATATTACTAATTTAATATTTTTCAACTTATATATAATAAAGTAATACCAATTAAATATATTATAAAACATTTTTAAACGCTTTAATAGGGCATAACTAATATAAATTAATATATTATCAAAATATATATTTATCTATCCAAAATGCCTGAAGAATTGATCAAAATATGATTAGATATTTTCTCTCTGTACGTATGGTTCAATTTAAATTAATAATGATATACAAATATTTTATAACTATCCAAAATGCCTGAAAAACTGATCAGAATATGATTAGATATTTTCTCTCTGTACTTATGGTTCCTGTTGCTGCTAGGGAAACTCCATTTCTTGTCCTAGCAGTGCACAGCTAGTGCTTTCGGCGGTTTTGCAGCTAATAACCAGCTTTTGTTATGAAACTTGCGGCGGTCGCTGCCAACAAGCCCGGTACGGCATATATGCATATATGCACTTCCCCCAACCGGGAAGCGGCTTGTCTTCGGTGTACCACTTGGATTTGATTTGCCTGATGAATGTATTTTGTGCTCTCTGAAAACTTTCAAAATGAAATGATTCCGGTTCCTGCATCAACCTCATGGGAAAGAGAGGCGGCTGCTGGAGTCTCAGGCTGAACAACATTTTAATTACCGATCGAATGGGTTTATTTTGCATATATTTTATAACCATTAAAGACTTGAATAAATTTATTCAGCTGGAGTCTCAAACAGAACAACTTACTACATATTTTAATTACCGATCGAATGGGTTTATTTTATATATATTTTATAACCATTAAAGGCTTGAATAAATTTATTCTGCTGCAGACTCAAGCAGAACAACTTACTACACATTTGAATTACCGATCGGATCGGTTTATTTTACATATATTTTATAACCATTAAATTTTAGGGTGATATCTTTAGAAAAAATTAATACTCAAGAATACTGATTGAAAAACGCCTATTTTTTGTGACTTTATGTTATATGGCATCTTAGAACGAATTTTATTTAAAGAAATATTAGAACTTTGGTATTTTAAATCTATATTTCTTAATCTTTACATAAGATCAGAGTTAAAATACTAAGATATTGCATTAAATACAAAACTGTCTTACAGATTTCTGTGAAAATAATTAACTTCCTCATATCTAAGTATTTCAAGGTCTAAATCTATAATTTATTTATTTTAAATGTTATTTTAATGTTAAATTTGTATGTTTAAATTAAAATCAACTGAATAAGACCCCTAAAGACTCCTTAACCAAACACATAGCTTTAATTTAAGGAAAATAACAAGTAGAAAGCCTCCTTCATTAAAGTGTGTAACTTTTGAAAAGTCCTGAAGGTCTTGTTGTAACTGCGGCGCTAATTAAATGTTTAACATTGAGCCGAGCCTGATCAGGACACCCACGCACACATGAAGCCCACGAAGGACGGGCGACGAATCGGATCGGACCGAATCGAATCGAATCGAAACGGGCTTTCATCAATAATGGCCGGCATTTGTCAACATAATGTCATTAACATTGATTGCATTAGGCTCCGGCACTGATTGTGTTGGGTCCCTATGATGTGTGCTTGTCTCCCTTGGCTAGGCCTTTTGTAAATAACGAAGCTACATAACACATTCATCGAGCTCCTGCCCACGCTCCGCCTAGTCCTAGTCCAAATCTCCCCCAGAGTTTGACAATGGGTCGCCGACTAATTGCGGTTTGGAACGTGACCGTGCGAAAACCACCCCGTGACATATAGCCCCCGAACCAACACCAACACCATCCTCATTCACATCCACATCCACAGCCACATCCGCGTGCAACATCATTCGCAATCGGCGATGATGCGATTCATTTGCGATTAACTTGAATTGAAATTAGCCAGCCGGCGTCATTGTCTCACGTTTAAGCTGCGGTTAGTGATATTCAATCTGTGATAATCGCATTTAGCATGTGCAACTCCCGATTACGTAGCCCCGGAGCCATCAACTGGTTGCGAGTATCAATTACGCATTCATTCAATAAGCGGTCCGAGCCCTGGAAAGGATTTGCCATCGATGCTGCTGCCGATGCCGTCATTGAATCGTTTCGCTGAAGGCAGCTGCAATTTTTATTCAATTTTCGCAATGTCGCTGGCAGAGCGCTTAAAAAACTTTATGCCCCACAGGCAGAGCAAGGAATAAAAAAAATAAAATGTATATATACATAGATAAACCGAAAAGCGATGCTCTGGCAAAGAAAAAGGAAAATATTAGAAAACATTCAGGGAGAATGCTCTTCAGTGGGGCGGGCAACTAGTGTTGTCAGCTTCAGGTTTTATACTTTTACTATTTCTTCATTTATTTTCATTTAAATCTAAATATTAACTCATAACTTAATATACTAAAAAAACAAACATAAGAGTAGTATTTATATATATTTGAAGCTTAACCAAAGAGAGAAGTATTATTTATTTTAGGTTTATTTTTGTAGATAACCTTACCCAATATCCTTTTCACCCATATCCACTCCATGCTTCCTGCTTATTTGTATAATTTTTAAATTGAAATATAGCAGCATCACTGGCACCGGCGGCGGCGGCGAAAGTTGAACGGAAACCGAGACATAACAAGCGGAAAGATTTGTGTTAACAAAGTCGCCATCGCCTTTGCCGTTGCCGTTGCCGTGCCGTGCCGTATCCGCCCCTCCAAGTAGGCAACGGAAATGGGGATCATTTCGCAAATTACGTGACTCCTCCGCCCCTGTCCCTGCCCCAAGAGCAGAGACCCCAAGTCACTCTCTCTTTCTCTCTATCCCTGGTGAAATCTGCATTTAAACCACTGAGCTTGGGCATTATTTATAAACTGCTGCGGCTGGCTTTAATCAAAAAACTTAACCCCGACGACTAAGCATGACCGCAACAAGAACAAGAAAAACAAGGCCAGAAAAGGCAAAAGCAAAATTTCCGGCGCCTGGAGGTCGTGCCGTAAAAAACTTTTGCCACATAAAAAGTTCAATTTAATTCATTAAACCGCGTAAAAAGTCGCCGTGCAATTGAATTTAAAATGTCGACGCCCAATAAAAATGAACCCAAGTCGGGCGGCCAAAACAAAAAACAATTACGCATACGCCGCGTGTGCGGCGCGGCGGCAAGAAGGAGAGACTGCAACACGTTGCCGGCAGTTCGGAATGGGTTTATCTAAAATTCATGCTCTTCCCAGCCCCCTTCTGGGCGTTTTTACGATTTAGCATAAAAATCAATTACCAACAATGGGAAAATTTCACAGCCATAAAAACGTCGAGTAACTTTCGACTTAGATTCCTGGCGGCGTCGCCGGGAAATTGAGAAACAATTGGAAATGTTTAAGCAAATTTTATTGTCCCGCCGCCGTGTTGCTTATGTTTTACTTATGACACAGTACACTGGAGCTGCTCTGGAGCTGCCCTGGAGCCCTCCTCCGATACTAAACAGACGCGAAAGCCACAGACAGCCCTGGACGGCTGAATGAATCAATGGGCGGCTGAAGGGACCCAGAGGTCGGGTGGATTTGGTTTCTAGGTCGGACAGGACAGTCAGTCTCGCGGTCATAAAGTTGCCGAAATTTGGGATAATATTATTTTTACTTTCTTCACTTTTTTGTTTGCCTCCCTCGCTGCTGCTTAGTGGCTTGGAAGAGGGACTTTTACATCGCCTTTAAAAAGCCAACGGCCGCCTCAAGGTTAAGGGAAAAACGCGATGTAATTCACAGAATATTGTAATTTAATGAGCAGTTGCTACGGCACTTGATGCTGAACACATTCCTATCATGCCGTCATTCGATTTTTATTTTTCCATTCGGAATACACACATTTTAAATAGAGTCTAGTCTTCTGTTCTCATAAATATGTTGGAAGATTTCAATAGGTGAAATTATAGTATATAAAACCCTAGGTAAATATTAAAATTAAACGCAACTTTATGCCAAAAACCCGAAGATCTCGTCAAAGATAATCCGTAGGAGTGGGTATAAAATTAGAGCTGGAAAAACATCGACATTCCGCGTGATTACCACCAGTTTTCAAATCAAGTCGGGTTTGAAAGAAGAAGTACTTGCCAAAGCGCTTGCCAAACTAGTCATATAAATGGTTGCCCATCCAGAAGGCTTAACCACGAACAGAGTTTCCCATAAATGGAAATGGAAATTCAAAAACCCTAATCGAGCCAACTCAAAATCCCAGCGTCGACTTTCTGCAGTTGAGGCCAAAAAGAGACGATGCTAATTATCAGCTTAAATGGCAGCGCTTAATTCGCGAACTGGCAGCGTGTAATCGAAAGCGAGGACATAGCAAATATCGCACTGCACGCCGGGAGATCACAACTCAAAAGCGGCGGGGTAACAAATGGGAATCGCTTATTTTTGGTGACCAACGGGATGGTGGGGGCATCACCTGGCCGCCGCCACCACCACCAGCTGCACGAGTTCGTGCCAAAATGAGCTGAATGGAGCACCGCAGAACGAAAGCCAAAGCCAGCGGCCAACAAAGAGCCCAGGCGACCGCTAACAACACTCATAATCCCTCCATTTAGTGGCAAACTAGGGGAAAAGACCCCCGAAAGACGCGGAGAAAAAAGCGAGAGAGCTGGGCGCCCCAAAAAAAAAGGAGCCGCTTGCTCATGTAATTTAAACGCAGCGCGTGGGAATTTGCCTCAAAGCCAGCCCCAGAAAGGGGCAGAAAAAATGCGACGCTGATGGGAGTTGGGTGATGGGTGGGCAGGTATTTCACCTTTTTCGCATTTAACGTTGAATGCATTTGGAATTTAAAACACTTTATCACAGACACCATTGACAAAGTGCGCGGCGCTGTCACATCAACTGCAGCAGGGGCACGAGGGGGTGGGAGAGGTGTTGTTGTTGTTGTGTGTGTGTGTGTAGCACAACCGGCCTGCAATGGTGTGATATTTTGACTTGCTTCCCTTTTTTCAAACAGAGAAACGAGGAACTGACGAAAAATCAAACAACCAAAATGCAGGCAGCCAGCAAAAGTACACTTGAAAAATTATTACAACCTAATAAATTTATTTTTTTACTATTTTACTACTGTTATTGTTACTGTTACTGTTACTGCTACTGTTACTGTTACTGTTCCTGTTCCTGTTAATGTTACTGTTACTGCTACTGTTACTGTTACTACTTCCCCGAAGGTTTTCACCATCCAGTTGCACTTATAAGGTGTTGTTCCTGCTTTGCTTGAACATTGCAGGTAAAGCGTTCTTTTAATTATTTTTTTAATCGGTTCAGCGGGGAAAGCGGTCTTTTGAGAATTTTTATTAAAAAAGAATCCTTTTTGCCAGCTTGTGCTTTTTCAAAATAATAATATCTTAATATAAACTATAATAATTCTTGAAATTGAGTGTGCCACCTAAATTTATCTTAGTGTTGTTATCGACAGGGGCCAAGCGGGTGGGGCAGCGATTGGCAGGTAGCCAAAATTGCCACGCCACTTGACCTGCCTGCCCGGCATCTACGCACAGCCAGACCCAGACTCGCCCCATCCAGCGATCCACCAGCGATTCCTGGGCACCTCTCCCCGGCTATCCACCGCCCTGCGCCCACGGCGTGACAATGATGAATGACCATTGATCCGAAGCGCTTGCGACGTACAATAAGGTAACTCGATTTGGTTGGCTGTTGTGGCAGGAACTGGAACTGGAACCGAGAGGCAGCCCGGGGCACCGACGCACCTCGCTCCGATGGCCACCGCCCAGAGATGGGTTTATGGCTCACCGGGTCCCCGTACTAGTCCCAATCCTCTGGCCTTTCTAATGGCTGCAAAAGTGGCTGCTGGCGTAGATTGAACGCCAAAGTTTTTGATACATGCGGTGCTACATGGGTCGGAGGGCGGTGTGTGTGTGGCATAAATCAGAGTAATACTAATCAATCTTTAAACCAAACATGACGTTCATCATTTTTCCGCAACGGTGCGGTCGAGTGTAAGTAAGACAAAAGAACAACATTCAGTGCAAGCGATAAAGTTAATTAAAAATGTGTGTAAAAATTTCTCTAGGGTGCAAAGAAAAAAGAAAACAGGCAAATGTGGGAGGAACTGAAAATGAATTGAAAACAAATGAATAAAGTTACACTGAAACTTGATTAAAACTTTCTCAAAGTCATTGGCTCGGTGTCTGCGTCTCCTCATATATCTCTGCGGAAGACCAGAAAAGTTCCACTCGGATGTCTTCGATAATGCATAAATTAAGCTACTTGGGAATTGATTTGGGGAAACCTCTGTTAATCTAGGAAACTCGGAAGGAAAGCTACTTCAAGGAATAGAGCAAGTGACGAGGATGAGATGGCAGCCGCAGATAGTTCGATTTAAGCGAAATTGTTCGACATTGACAGACATAAACTTTTAAACTGATAACGAAAGGCAGTCCTGAATGATTCGGGCTGATTTACATGCCGAACTACTACTACCCCTTATGTTAATATATTTAGACTTATCGATTGCCATTAATAGTCTCTCAAAGAGAACTCTTGATGGTTAACTAAATGTATTTTAAATATACAAGTGTATTTACTAGGAGTATATAACTTTATATCTTAAATACGAAACCAATATTTGAAGAGCAATCAATATTTCTGATACTTTTTAATAATCGATATATTAGTGGTTCATTAATCGACATATTCCTGTTTTATTAATCGTTATTGTTGGCTTATTAATCGATATCTTCCTGGTTTATTAATTATGTATGAGAAAATGTTTATATATATATTTATATATATTTATATTGAATATTTTCCGTTATTTTTTTAAATTTAACCAAATACTAGTGCTTCGTTAATTTTCTGTTTTTTCTACTACTATATTTTAATGACTGAAGAGTGTACTTACCGCTACCGAGTTCTTCATATCAGCAATGGCCGATGCGAACTCCGAAAAATGCAGCTCCGGGCAGTAAGGGATCGGCGCCAACAAATCACCGGATCTGCGTCCAGCCTGCACCGACTTCGCTTCCCACGACTCCGAGTTTGACAATATGGCTCCATGATACTTTCCAGTAGCAACACCCTGGAAGAAGGTAAAATATAGATATATATTGTGGATGTGAGAAATCGCAAATGAAATATTCAATGGCTCCGGGCCGGGAGATATATATTTAAGAACGACGGCGCGCACCCTCGGGGGAGGGTTTGATAGAAAACAAGCAACAATCAACAAAATGCCAGCAATAAAACTGAACAGCAACTAACAATGTTTGAGGTGCGATGGGGAAGCGGGAAGCGGGACGCGGAGCAAGGTGTTGAGCAGCGGAGGCTCCACGAAAATTGCGAGCTTCCGACGCGACCGGCAATAAAAAGGTGCAAGGTTATTTAGCACGGGCAACACCCAAACAACAGGCGGCGGCAAGGACTCCGTGGCGCGTGTTCCACTGCAGCTGGACAAATGAAGGTAGCACCATCAGCGGCAGCAACAAAACGTAGTAACTGGAGCAACAAAACCAACACCATAGACCGAATGCACTCGAAAAATAAAGAAAAAACTATTTACCTAATGTTTTAGCAACTTTTTATAATATATAGGACCCTTTACTGAATTGTCTCGCAAATAATTCGAGCAATAACTCCTTTAGAGTACACACATGAAATTTGTACACCTAAAACGATTTGGGTACCGGGTATCTCACAGTCGTGAAGCCTTGACTGTAGCTTGCTATATTCATCGTTACAAATTCGTTTTCTTCGTTTTGTATAATTTACAACGATTATTCCCTGATTTTTGCACAGACCTTGCAAGCTTTTTTCCAAGCTTTGCCTGCAATGTACACGCAATAGCGAACGAGTTTATTTTTTGCAACTTTTCTCTGATTACAATTTATTGAATCACAAGAGAGACGAAAAATTATCTGTCCGTCTATACTTGGGAGCGGAACCGAAAGAATGTACTTTGTTTTTCAATGAATATTCCCTTCCTATATTTCCTAATTTAACTACAAATATTTTTCTTTAAAGTGTAACAGTGGCAGCCACACACAGCTGAAAACAACAGCAGCAAAGGTGAAACAAGCGGAGGAACATAAAATGTAAAGGCGAAAAAGTGTTGGTTGCCTGCTTTTTGTTGTTTGCCAGCAGTATTGTTGCTACTGCTGCTGCTGCTCCTGTTGCAGTGGCAGTTGCGCCAATGTTGGCAATTAATATTATTGCATCTACCGTCTACTGGTGTGTGTGTGTGTGTGTGTCTGGGTGTAATGAAATTAAGCACAACAAGCGCCAAAAACGGAATTCTAAACAAAATGGCAGGAAACTGTACAAAATGTGTATGAAGGGAAGGAAGTGTTGCTAGTTTTTAGGCTGGACTGGGTTGGGCTCGCCCAAGGAATTCCCGACGAACAATGCAAATTGCGATGGAGGAGGGGCAGGTCGACGCAGGGCAGAGGAGCAGGCCTCTCTGACCAGTTTCGATTTATTTCCCATCGAACCACAAATAACGTAAATTGGCATCATATTTTAAGCAAATTGCAGTCAAGATTTATGGTAATTGTGCGCCATCGCAGCAGCAGCTACTCTCGCTCGCTGCTCCCTCTCTTTTGCAGCAGTGGAAAAGTAAACTCTGGATCCGACCACCCACTGCAACCCAACGGCGACCACAAAACGACGACGAATCCTTTGCCGTTGTTGGTCTACCAATCCCGCCACCGCTACTGCTATTCCTTCAAGTTGCCGGCGAAAAACCAAATTTGCAATTTATTTTTCCAATTAACCTCGTGACTTTTATAAAGCGTGGCATAAATTCTCGCATAACAAGCCAGAGCGTACCCAAGTACACACACCCAAGGCCACCCAGGTGAACTACCTGGCCGCAAAACTCATCCTTCCGTTGGGAAAGTGTAAAGATCTCGAAACCGAAATTACCTTGGACCCAAGGTAAATAAATTTCGAGCTGCATTAGTGCGCGGAAATGTGCATTCTATATAAGCAGAAGCTAACCTTCAAAAGCAATTACGGGAATGCAAATGTTAAATACGAAAGGATTGGTGATGCAGTTAGTGGGTAAAGCTTAGTCTC
>VNKC01003996.1:0-22331 GCA_008042775.1 Drosophila pectinifera | reverse complement strand
GTTTGTCAAAGTAATAATATGCTTCATTTTTGTGTTTTTTCTGAATAGGCAAGAGGACAAGTATTTGAGAAGGACATGAAGACAGCACTAAGTTCTTTTTCTTTTAACGTACACGCTTTTGGTACCGGGTATCTCACAATGGAGCTTATTAGACTGAAGCTTTTTAACTTGTTAAATTATTATTCTAATCTTTTTTTTCGATAATTTCAATGGCAACTATATGATAAGCATACCATTTTTATAAACCTAAAACCGTAATTCTGAAATCATAAAAATTGACATATCTCGGAGTAGACGGAATTATGTTGACAACCAAAAAAGTTGTAATATGTGTTTCCTGTTGATTTTTTTCTTTGACGGCTATTGATATAGTCGGCTGATCCGGCCGTATCCGCGTTTCCAGCAATGAAAATATGACAATTTAGAGAGTTCCATCAGATAATTCTAAAGCTGAGAGACAGACCGACAAACGGACAGATGGACATGGCTAGATCGGCACGGATGCGACAATGTTGACAAATAATGAAAAATTGTGCTAAATGTTGAGCCAGACTGCTAGGAACATGTTCCATTCATTGAACGATCTGATATCCCTATCACACACACTTGTTTCTCTCTATTCCAAAAAAAAGACCCTATCTTAAAAATGCAGCTGTATTGCCTAATAACTGACAGCTTTAATATCCGATTTTACTCCAATTTTCAGAAAACGTTCGCACAAGCCTTTTTCTTGCTTAATCTATTTAGTTTAAGCCGAAAATCAATACTATAGCTTAGTTAAGGTGTTTTATGATTTTCGAGGGCCAAATTTTTAAATATTTTTTAATACCGCGTGCAACAGAAAGTAGAAAGTTGTAGCTCTTATACTCTCTGAGTTCTGTTGTTTCACACAGAAGGACGAACATGGCAAAATCGACTAGGTTGGTGACGCTGATAAAAAATATATATACTTTGTGGGGTGGAAATATCTCCTCACTGCCCATTTGTTTTAAACTATAATACTTTCTTCAATGGTCGATCTTTTTATGATTTGTTTATATTGCAAGCATCGCTTATAATGAACGTACATCAGTATATATTTAAATATATTAAACTCTGAAACACGAGTAAAGTATATAAGACTGAATAAAGGCTCCATCGATTAGTGCTATATTTTGCCACAATGTGGGTAATAACAATTCGAAGCCCATTGTCAAGTATTCTTACATTTTTTAAATGCCCTTTGCATAGTTTGTATTTCCATTGACACTTTTTTTGCATGCGCCACCCTTCGATTTCATGAATTCTTTGCCATTCGGTCACTATATACATCCGCCGTTCTCTTTCCTGTATGGCCAACTGTGACCAGAATATTGCAGCGTCAGGGAAATATAAGAAAAAAACAGGAATACGAACGAATGTTCTGATGGTTTAGCGGTCGTTGTGCTTTACGAATCAATGCGGTAGCAGCTGGAATGCTTAATTTGTTATACTGAAATGAAGACAGCATAAAAGGTACCATTAAATGTATAACAAGACTGTCATTTGCAGAAATATATACATATGTATATGAACAAACAAACGGGCAGCTTTAGATAATATGTCATATATAATATTATGTAAAATTATGTAGTTAGCATTATCAAATGATATTAATTAAATTATAAATTAGAGGAAAACATTAAATGAAACCAAGAGCCTATGTTTTTATTTGCTGTAAACAATACAATTATAACTTTAAATAATTTACTAGTCCCGATTATTTAATAAGTAGGGCTAGGGTAAATGGGCACTGAGTAGGAAAGTGTGACCGACTGTAAGATACTTTGTACCCAAAGCAGACTGGGGTAATTCAAGTCAATTGTAAAGCAACACCCATTGACTGTTTCAATACAAATGTAAATGTTAAAAAAGTTTAGAAAACACTTCCATGTTTATCATCTAATTTCACTTAATTAGAGTACGTTCGCAAAATGTATTTATTTCATATCTATTTAACTTAAACTGAAAACCACGATAATATCTTAGTTATACATTTTACATGGGTTTTCAGGGCGGTTGTGGGCGTGGCCGAATTTTGAAACAAACTTGATTTGAGTGCAATTATTGTTGCCACTAAATTTGGCAGTTAAAGCTGTTATAGTCTCGGATATCTGTTGTTTCACACAAACGGATAGGCAGACGCACACGGCTAAATTGATCAAATATATATATATATTTTTTATGAGGTAGCCCGATACATACATTCTCGACTGGCACTAAATTATAATACCATTGTTCCCTATGGTTAAAAAAAAAATGCTAATATTCACACACACATGCATACATCCATATATAACTTACAGAAGTACTTGAAGAACGGAAAAAAAAAAAAAAACAATAATTAAAATAACAATATAACAATTTGCCTATGATCCAGATGCAATTTACATTACAAATTTAATTTCATATTCTGATTTTCTCCTTTCTATTCATTTGATAC
The DNA here is from genome assembly GCA_008042775.1 of Drosophila pectinifera. Classification (NCBI taxonomy): domain Eukaryota; kingdom Metazoa; phylum Arthropoda; class Insecta; order Diptera; family Drosophilidae; genus Drosophila; species Drosophila pectinifera. Next base: position 19,870 of record VNKC01003996.1, on the reverse strand, counting down.
ATTTTATAAAGTCGCACCAGCATTCGAACGATTGCAATCACCTAAAAAAAAATGTTGGCGCGAGCTAGAATAATTTAAATGGTTAAAATTGTGTAAGGATAGTATGCAAATCAGCGATCATTTGCTAATATTGCGTATGGTCCAAGGTTTAAATTCCCATTGAACGTTGATTTTGAAAGAAATGTTGGATTAATTTAGTGTGACTATCGTAGCCCAAAATGTACATCTTAGAGGTCTTCACGGTACTTTCGCAAGATCGGCCTGCGTTCAACTCATTTTATTTCATATGCTTGTTTTGTTTTTCTCCCTTGTATTGAATATCAGCTAATGTGTATGGTTCAGACGTCTAAATGCCCGTTGAACTTAGATTTAACAAGACAGATTTGTGATACATTTTTATTATTCTTGCTTATTTAGTTTTTGTACTTTTTATTCAATTGGTACATTTAATAAAAACGCAACAACACTCAATAAAAATAATGAAAAATATCATTAAAAGGTCTAAGAATATTTAATATGACAACCGGCGGCCAGAGGCCTAAGTGCCCATTGAATTTCGGTTTTGCAAGTTAACAAAGTTAATTTACTATTTGTCGCTTTTACTTGGTCACTCTTTCTCTTTTGCAGGTTTTATGAATAGAAGGTCGAGACACACTTAGTATGACAATCGGCACTCATGAGATAATATTGCATGTGGTCCAGAGGTCTAACTACCAGTTGAATTTCGTTTTTGCAAAGTTGATTTGTGGTCAATCTTGGCGAAATTCAAACAATTTTCTTTTACATGATTTTTTAACTTGCTATTTGATAAATTTAATAAAGTCGCAATAATACTCGTTCGATCCTACATATGAAAAATTTGTGAGTTGTTTGGTATGATAATCACAGCCCATAATGTAATATATGGTATGACTCAACTCACTTTATTTCATATGCTTTTTAAGTTTTTATGCTTTCTATTCTCCTTTCTGGTCAAAATGTCGAAGAATATGACTATTGGCGCTAGATAAGAGAAGTTTTTCTCATTTTATTTTATTATTTCTTTTAAGTTCTGCTAAAGTTTGGTTATGCAACGCGAATTATGTTTTTTTTATTAATTTCTTGCTACTCGTTTTATTCTGCAGCTTTGGCGCTATTGTGTGGTCAAAAGGTCAAAGCATACTTGCTATGACAATCGGCGGTCTAAAAGTCTAAATGCCCGTTGAACTTCTTTTTTGCAAGATATATTCGTAATACGTTTTTATTTAATTAGCATATTTGGTATTTTTCGTTTTTATTCAAATATTACATTTAATCTTTATTAGTCTTTAAGCAGTAACACTCGTTCGACCATATAGGGTATGGGCTCAAAAAGTGAATTTTTTTATTTTTTGTTATTTTTTGTTCACGCTTTTTGTTATGCAGTTCTGGCGCCATTTTGTGGTCAAAACGTCGAATATTGAATATTGGGTACGTTCCAGAGGTCTCCTGTTGAATTTTGTTTTTGCAAGTTAATAAATTGTGTTTTATTATTTTTTTTTTATTTCTAGCTTACACTTTCTGTTCTCCAGTTTTGATGACAGTTTATGGTCAAAAAATCAAAGCACATATACAATGAGAATCGGCGCTCATTTTATCGCTTCATCAATGCCTTAAATTGAGTATTAAAAACTACGAGGATTCATGTGAAATCACGTATGCAAGAAGACATACCCACTCTGGTGGACTTAAGCGCTATGTGAGCTCAGGAAAGAGTAAGGAAACGCCTTAACATAATCTAAGTATCCAAAGACTGGCAAGTAACCCCCAAGGAGGAGTATTGGGGTAAATAGTGTGAGTCACTCTAATGAATTAAGCAAGATACTAGCCAGAGTGCAAACAAGCCCTGCACTAATGAAGTTGCCAGACGGCACACAAACCACTTCAGTGGAAGAGTCCAATTCCCAGGAAGCTGAAAAGAAGAGCATAGATTGCTGGTAAGCCAGAGGACAGACCAAGAGCTACATGTCGTTACTGATGAGAGAATCTAATGGCCTATTGACTGACGTAGTGCCGGCAATGCGCAGTGAACAAAAATATGCATTGTTAATTGGCTGCAAGTAATTTAACAGACTTAAGGACTGCACAACTACCAGTTCCATTCGAAATTTCATACCGAAACCAGGAATAAAATGACATATTACAGCATTGGATTAATGGTCGACTATCCTTACCTTATTCATGATGAAACTATTGATATATATATACGAGGAAAATCAGAAAGAAGCCTCTCATCTCAATTTTAAGCTCTCTCAACAAGATAGAAGATTCTTTCATAAGCAAAAGAGCAAAGATCACCGCTATACTAAATGGCCTTCTTAAAGTAACAATAAACGAACAGATGCCTCTAAGAAAATATCCACTGTTGGATTGTAAGCGTCTTCGAGCGTTCAGAAGTTGAAAATAGCACAGTGAGAGGTGGCAGGTACAGCAGCCAGCGGTGTACATGCAGAGGCTATTCGGGGAGCATCGACTTCATCGCACAGAGACATAATCGGCTATAGGACTGGAGCTTGTCAAAACATATTGAGCACATTAGGAGTAACTGTTAGTGTATACCCAGAAGTTTGCAACGCAGTGAACGAGTCATTTCCGACAGATATTCTTTCTTGTATAGTTGGTATGAATGACTATATCATATACCTGTTATATCATGCAGCACCAGTGATATTTATTTTCATTTCACCAAAATCGAGTATAAAAACTTTAGTTGTAAATCACTAAACAGTTTCTGGTCTTTGAAGATCGATTACGGCGGCTGAAAACAAATTAATAACTCCTTTAATCCGGCACTTATGGACGGGTACTCAATATCGGTTTTTCTTATAGAAACTATTATATCAACTTTTATATGCCGGCAACTAGGGCATGTCCAATCCAGGACTATATTAAATTTTGTGCGATCAGCAATTGGGCCAGCATGAGCAAGTATTGGTATAAAAAAAATATTTTTTAATATTAAGTTATCGATATTGGGATTGCTATGAAGAATAAGTCTCATCGGCCAGCTAAGAAAGTACTTAGCTACGCATGGAGAACTGCAGGCGGCTGAAAAATTGTATATCTGAACTTAATTGGTTCGGTGGTTTGGTGTGCACTGACATGGTTGATGACATGGATATTTTTTACAATGCCATGAATTCCATTTTTAAAGAATGTGTTCCGTTATATTATCCGACAACCCTCAAGCATGCCTCCCTGGTTTAGTAAAGAAAAACCTCTATTCTAAATTTAAACGTTCGGGACCTCCAGCTGTTCTTTCTCGTTTTTAGTGGCTCGGTATAACTTCACCGTGCTTAACGCGCAGTGTTATAAAAACTGTTTAACTCCTTGAGGGTTCAGTTCTCGCAGGACCCAAAACAGTTGTAAAATTTCGTCAACACTAAGCATAAACCTAGTACACTTCATTCCTCGCTCTCATTTGAAAATACAACAGCAAACAAGGATCAAGCAATGGCCGATCTTTTTGCTCAGTTTTTTCAAACTACCTATTCGTCGATATCCGACTTAATTCAGACTTATTCTTATACAATGACCAAATCGAACCTAATCTTCACTCATAATTTAAACCAAAACTCACTTTTTTTGGATCTTCAAAGCGTCAAGCCGGTTTATACACCGGGTGCCCATGGAATACAAGGCTGTATGCTTAGGTATTGTGCCGAGACCTTGTGCAATCCCCGTCTAAAATTGTTTACCTTATCCTCAGAAACCTCAAAATTTCCGCCTGGAAGGAATCATTCGTTATTCTTCTCCACAAAAAAGTTTGGAAACTGGATGCTAACAACTACAGAGGAATCTCCTGTCTCTCTGTCAGCCATCCCTAAAGTTTTCGAAAACGTAGTTAATATCCATTTTCAGCACCTTTGTAGATCAGTAATTTCTCCATGCCAACATGGATTTATTAAACATAGATCAACGACAACTAACCATCTCGAGCTCACCTTTTCATTTTAAAGGGCTTCCGAAAAAATGCGCAGTCAGTTAATCATTCCCTTCTTGTTAGAAAACTCGACTTAATTCGTTTTTCTGTTGATCTTCTTAGGTGGATCTCGAGTTATCTTAATCCTCCAATGGTCCTCTAAATAATCCATCTAATGTTCTTCGGTTACCTTTCGTGTCCCGCAAGGGAACAATCTTGGTCCCCTTATTGTTCACATTATTTCTTAACTGCCCAAAGTTTTGACTAACTCAAGGCTACTTATGTACGTTGAGGACTTTAAACTTTGCGTGCAGTACAAGGATGGCTCTCGCCAGTCGGATTTCAGAGTCAGATCTTTATAATTTTCAAACATGGTGCAGTACAATCTTTTTTTTTTTGAATGGCTCTAAGTGCAAGCTGATGACATTTTTCGTGTTATTCCCACGCTTGCGACTTACACTCTGAACTGCTGCTCTTTGGAAAGAATCACTCTAGTTGACAGTTTGGGTGTCCGCCTAGATCCTATACTTGAGTTCATTGATCATATTTCGTGCATGGTGAATAAAGCCAGGGGTGTGCTTGGTTTTATTAAACGGGGGTCAAAGGAATTTGATGACCCTTATGTTACGAAGAACTTATAAACTTCGTTATTCCGTCCCATCTTAGAGCACGGATCCGCATCCCAATGGGGACTTTACTTTACTTTCCGCTCTACGTGGCTTAAACTGGGATGTAAACTTAAGGTTACTCTCATATTCCAGTACACTTCTCCTAATTTACCGACCTTTCTCAGCCAACCGTAGAACGATGCTAGGCATCACCTTCATATATAACCTAGTCCGTGATAAAGTAGGGAGCACTGACTTATTGGGTCAGCTAAATTTCCTCGTACCACTAGATTCTAACCTTTGGTTTTGCACCATTGTAAAACTTCTTATGAAATGCATGAAACCTTTACAGTATTATGTGCAAATTATAATAATTTGAACACTATAACATCAACAGTAGATAGCCTTTCTAAACTAAAAACATTAATAATAATCCACTTAGTTCACATGCAAGGAAGCAATCGAGCAGTGCGCTATTAGACTATTTGGTGTAGCATAGTTTCATTGCATTCCTTTATCTATACTTCCTTTTTTCTCGCCTACTTAACATCTAACAATAACAAGCGCAGTGCATCAACTTCCAGAAGAAGAATTTTCTTTTACATTTTTATTTAACTAGCTTTTTAATAATAATAATACATTTTATAAAGACGCATTTATACGCACACATTTGTTTAAACAACGAATGAAACCTTTTCAAGACAATGCCTTCGACTCATATTTGTTGTTTAGTTTCAGACATATTAGTTTTATGCAACTCAAGCGCAAATGTATAGGAACGTAACTACAGTGCAACGGAGGAGGAATTAAAGAGTACTTACTAAGTACCACTTATACAGGCGGGTTCCGGTTTTTACTTTCGCAAATTTCTTGCGATTTACATTCAAGATCGGAAATTTTTTGCTTCCCGCAAAACGCAAATTTCTTGCGTATTGAAAAACGGGCAAGTTTTTGTTTACGAAATGAAAAGTAAAGGCAATTTTCTACATCAAATCAAATCTTATTAGCAAAAGAACAAAGCAGTTGACTAATTGGTCTATTTACGATTATTTCACACCATCAGAATATCTATCTTTTATGCATTTATAAAAAAAAAAAAAATTCAGACCCCTCCTTGAAAAGGAAAAATAAAATATATATATTATACATACATGTATTATTATATTATATATATATTTTATAATAAAAATATATAACAGGCTTACAATACTTTTGGAGGATCGAAACCATCTGATCGATATACTTATAATATCAAATGGTGGACAATAATATTATTGACGAAGCGTAAAATAAGGTTTTAATAACTAAACCTGTTTAATTTCATTGTTTAAATGGTTATTTTACCATTTAAAAAAGGTATAAAATCATTGAGACCACTGGGTCTGAAACTGTTTTAAGTTAACATTCTACTTACTTCTGAAAAAACCAAGTCAGTTGTTTGAGCAATAAGAACTATTAAATATTCCGATCACAAAATGGGCCAGAGCCCACCTGATAGTATCTAAAGCACATCAGGGAGGGACGCCACTAGATCCAGAGCTATTGAAAGTGTACATATCCAAGGGTGAAATCCGAATTGAACTGAATTATGAAGACTAGAAGGAGATTAAAAAACCAGTACTTCGTGCCAGAGATGCCAGAAGGTGTAAAAAGATTTGTAGAAGAAAGCGACTTCTGCCAACAATACAAAATATCCCAACAAAAAGCAAAAATAATGATGATCTCAAAGATTACGATAGCAAGCTGGATAACGATTTGCGTGGACTTAGCCGGACGCAACCCCACACAAAGCACGGAAACACAATATTGTTAGTTATAATGAATGAATTTTCATAATGGGTGGAGTTAGCCGAATACGGCAGACCAAGGCGAAGGCATTCCCTGTTTCGGGAACGGGTAGTCGCGAGAATAGAAGCACCTAAGATACTAATTTATGGGAATAATAATTTCCCGGACGCAAAACCCTGGCTGTCATTAAAAAAAAAGTTTCATTCAACAGAAGTTTACAGCTCTGTATACATGGAAGTCTTCCTGAATGAAAGAACAAACCGATCAGCGAATACCATGATCGCACGGTTGACAGGAAAAGAGCAATCTAGGTGAAAGGAAAATCTACCGGAGCTTAATTCAGCATAAAGCTGCTGTACCGAATACATTGTGCCATCAGGTAACCACAGGTTCACAGGGCATTTAAAATAGGCCATATCGCACATGAATGCCACGGCCGAAAGGCAAAGTTACTACTACAATCTGAAAAAAAAAAGAGAGTGAAAGCCCGCGGTTGGTCAGTTAGTTTGCTGTAAGTGGACGTACAAGTTCAAGGTAAGGCAACTAGCACCAATATACGATGGTCAATTGAAAGACACAAATTTTAACTGGAGATTATGGGCCAGCGTGGTGAACTTCAGAGAGCTACTCAAAGCTCGCAGCGTTCCAGAAGAAAACGGAGGTCAGCGAAGGCTAAAATAAGTGTCAAATGTAGGCCGGCAATCCAAGAAGACATAGGCGCTTTGCCAGCAGAAACCACAAAGGCACGCTAACCGGGACCGTGGACTCGCATCGCTCACACCCCGAAGCATCTAGGTGGTAAACAAACGGCAAGACGTATAAGCGAAAAAAAGCAGACCATCTGTTTGAAGATGGCAACGTGGAAGCGCACTGAAATAATGTAAAAATAAAGAATAAAGAATATAAATGATTACAGAAACGAAACGTTAGGTACCATTAAATTTTAGATAGGGAACGCGCGCGGTCAAACTAGACAACAGAAGCGATGGTCACGCGCACCAAGGACAATTTCATTACATCGGAAGCACTAAGCCTCGTCAGGACCACAGCCACTTAGAAGTTACTCAGGGACAACATTTCAATTCATTCATCATCCATAAGACAATTAAAAATGCTATCTAAGAAATTTTGTTATGTACTCTTTTATTAAATTCTTCGATTATATAAATATATTTGAAATGGAGTTAATCTTCATTTTATATTAAAAGTGTGTATATGGAGTTGTATTGTCCTGTAATCCCATTCTGATTAATTGTTAGTAAATTTGTGTATCTGTTTAATAAATTATGTTAATGAATATATTTATTTCACTTTATTAAATGCTTAATAAACATGTTTAACTTTATACTTTTAATATAGTTTGGTAGAGTCTATACAATTATATTGTCTGTTGTTTCTTAATTGCCATTATGTTGCCATTTTTCTTAAAGACAAATTGAATTACAATGTCAATTTGAATTACAATGTAAATACTTAGCGACTTAAAATTTGATAATACAGCGAATACAGCAACTTAAACGGCATCGATTTGATTAACACTTTTAATTATAATTAATATAATTTTCGGATTCCAAAAGCCTGTAAAAGGCTGTACATGGTTTAATAATTACCAATACAAGAACATATAAATGGAATAACTATTTTTTACAAATGTTTTAGGGGAATGCAATACAAAAAAAAATTTTATTCAAAAATACATTCTGTAAAGCGTGCTCCCTGATTTGTGTACGTTTTCGTACAAAGTATATTATATGTATATATATGTAGTGTAACCCGTATTTACTTGTTTTTGTATAATAATTTTTCCCCTTTTCTTTCACGTCAGTTTTTTTCCTCTTTTACTAATTCTTTTCCTTATTACTATTATAACAAATATATTCCGTTTTTCATTCATATTCTGGTATATATAACTTGCCACGTTCCATTCTGGAACCTCTTATTGTATAATTATTAGTATTATTATTTTTAACTTTTTACTAATTTATTTTATTACTATTTTAGGTTTTAATATAAGTTACCTCAAATATAAAAAAATGCCAATGGAAATATCACAACTTAAATAAATAAAAGGATTAAAGGAATAAAATTGATACAAGTAAACTAAAAACAAGGAAGGAAGCTACCAATAGTTACGACAACAAATGGTATTTGTGTATATGTTTAAAAATATCTAAATTATATAAATTTTCATATTATTTTCCTGTTTTTTCTTCCAGCTATATTATTATATAATCTTCCGATTTGTTATTAATACTAAAACTTTAATTCTGAAATCATCAAATTTGGCCATATCTCGGAATAGATGGATATATGTTATAAAACATTAAAGTAATATTATTTTTGCCATGCAGGGTATTACAATTTTAGTCAGAAGTTTACAACGCCTTCAAGGAGTTGTTTTCGATTCTATATTGACACGACAACTGGAAAAATAGAAAAATATATAGAAAAATAATATGAATATTAGAATAACTTCGTTATATTTATTGAAAAATAATTTTGTATATCTTATACTTTGAAGTGTTTTCTTTTTAAAATCGATTGGGGTTTGGAATGGTTTGGAAGATTCTTGAAGAACGCTAAAAATCATATGGGTTGAACGCGCCACTGAAGAACGCACTTGCCTTTTAATTTGATGCTCAAAAGTTTTGGTTACGTATCACCCTCGACAACAGTTTTTTAACTTGTTTTTCATTAGCTTGAAGCTTGTCGATTACGATAATAGCTTTTATAGGAAGGGTCGGGTCAAACTGCTTTATGCAAGGGTATACAACTTTCGGCTGCCCGAAGCTAACATTTTTAATACCCGCTACCCATTGGGTACATTGGGAACTTAGTGCCAACCGAGAATATTTGTAACAGGCAGAAGTTGAAATCTCCGAACTTATTAAGTAAATATATTCTTGATCAGCGTCTCCAAGCGACTCGGTTTAGCAATGTCCGTCTGTCCGTCCGTGTGAAACAATCGATCTCAGAGAATATCAGTGCTAGAGCTATCAAATTTTGGAACAACATTCTTTGATTTAAAATCATAAAAAACATTTTCTAAAAATTTGTGTATAATCGAATCATAAGCATGGGAGATAAAAGCAATAAGGTAGAATTTTCAGGCTGCAAAAGCATGCTGCGTAGCATGTTGCCGCCATAATCGCAAGTTCGAGCCCTGGGAAGGAAACTTTGTTTTTTTTTCAATTTGGTGCCTTTTAGATTGATTTCTTTTATTTTTTTAAACGTAATTAAAATTGTAATTAAATTATCAATTTAAGAATTAGTTTAACGATTATGCACATCAGCAACAAATCTGATTAGCTTACGTCAATGTGAGTACTATTAAGTAAACAAGTAAAATAAATAAAGAAATTTGTACACAAAAGTAAAAAATATATAGACTAAAAAAAACAAAAATTTATATTTCGGAAGTTGCGGGGTCTGAACGTGTGCTACTTCAACGCAGACCACTATATTACGTCTATAGCCTTATCTTTCGCTGCCATTGTCGTAATAAATAGTTCATAATTTTCATAATAAAAATGCGTTTTTGTTTCAGTTTTGGGAAATTACGGATTATTCAACGCATAAGTCTTTGGTACTTAATTTCACTCACAATGCTTTGGGGGCCGGGTATCTCACAGTCGGTCTCACTCGACTGTAGCTTTTATTAAGATCCTTAGGTGAGCTGATTCAAGTACTGATATATCCGATTATCCATCACTATACCGACTATCAAACCTCATTTTTATGCTTTTAGAGATTACGGCTAACAAGAAAGGAAGCCAACTTCAGATATAAGAAGTTTGTCATATAAATTGACATATCGCTCCTAAAGTAGCTATATAAATTAAATTAAAAACTGGGCTTTTTAAATAGTATGAAAAAATACTATGTTGAATTATATGGACAATTTTGAAAACGATAGAAGGCTTGACAGTTCCTAATAAATTTTGAATCGTTCCGAAGGGTGATATAAAATATAGGCAGCCAAAGTTGATTAAAAACATACTTATAAACTCGTTTATTCTATTCCATATTTCGATATAGATATGGTAGTCTGATTGTGACATAATTTTAAATAGTATAAAACATCTACATCCTGATTATGATTGTGACGTAATTTTAAATTGTATAAAACAACTACATCCTGACTAATAAATTTAAAAAATTAGGACAATATATATTTTACTTTATATCAATAACGTCTAATTATTACAAGATTAAAATCCACATTTTCGAAATATCTATATTTTGGAGGAGTCGCAAAAATTCTGAAAAACTACTAGGTTATAATTATTATAGCCGGTACCCCGTAGATAGAGCAGGAGGAGTCATCGCCTATTCAATAAAGTGCTTATGTTTTTTATTAACATCAACAGCCTAGTCTATTTAGGTATGTCTGTCTGTGTGTCTCTTAGAGACTATAAGAGGTAGAGCTATCAAATTTCTCAAAATTTGACCCTTGAAAATAGAAAAATACGTTAAATATGTTTTTGTGTTTTCTGAAAATTTCGAATAATGATGATGAAGAATCATAAACGAAATTTTAAAACGAGCGCTGCAAAAGCATGTTGCGTAGAATGTAGCCACATGTTCGACCTCTGGTCCGGCAACTTTTTTATTTTTTTTTCGAGTTAATTTTAATTTATATTCTACTATTACTAATTAAGTAAGCAAGTAAAAAAACACATTAATTAATACATAATTGGACAAATAAATAGATAATAATATTAAGTAAGAAAATAAATAAAGTTGATGTGGTAATTTGAGAGGACAGAACCCGTTTTGATCTTGAATAAGCAGAGTACTACGTCCACGCAATCCTATAGTCTGCACCCATATCTGCACAGGAAGGCTACAACCAAAGCTTTTGGTACAGGCTGTCTAACAGTCGAGTTACTCGATTTAAGCTTTATTTTTCGTTATCTAATAATTTTTCGATCATTCCAAAAACTCATAAGGCCCAAAATTTCTAACATTTCCCGCAATGTAAATAAGACTATTTGGAAAGTTTTATCCAGATAGCTCAAAACTGACGGGATAGTTTGCGTAGATACGGAAAAAAAGACAGAGATACGAACAGACAGGCATATGCACAGACTGGCAGAGGACAGTCGAAATATCGACGATGATGCTGATGCTATTCAAGATTATATATATTTTATTTCGAAAATTTATATTATCATTAATTTTTTGCAAGGATGTAAAAAACGCTAGTAGATATTACTAATGTAATAAAACAAAAAGTACTGAAAAATTTTTTAATTTTTTAAAGGTGCATTAATCTTAGGCTTCTACGTAAACTATGCATGCTGTATTAACTGCAATAAAACGCATTTTAATGGAAATTTAATGTAGAAGCGTTATCTGCCACAGACTGTGCTAAAGTGCACATTCGATAAACGACGGACCAACTCTCATGTCTGCGTGGGCATATGACAATAGTCGAATCAGCAACTTTTCAGAGCGGAATACTAAGCGACGACCACAAATGGAGGACGCAAGTTTCGTGCAACCAACTGTCTAGGGTAAGCTCCATTCTCTTTCTCTTTTTGCAGCTAAATTAGTGACAATGACCGGAGCAAAGCAAAGGGAAATGCGCCGAAATCGGTAATGTGCGTCAGTGCTCGCCCCATGATATCGCATTCCCTTCTATGTTCTCTCACTTTGTCATCATCATAACACCCCATCGTAGTACGCACTTAAAGGTTTAATTCTTATCGCCCATTGTCCATTCGGGCTCGGGAAATAACCGTTCATGGATAAATCACGGGGCGGGCTCTGCATTCTCCGTCAGCTACACTAGCTTCTATCATCCACCAACGACTGCACCCTCGCACACTTATGAAGTAGTGGTATGAAACAGACCCGTCCCCTGAACGGAACGCATTTTTTCTGGCACTCCTAACACGGCATCATTTCATTGTATGCATGACCATGACCATTGGCGACTGTTGTAAGCTGGGCATTGCATTCTCTAGTGAATGCATTTATGCAAATTCAAAGGCAACATCGTCACATAAACATGGGAAGCGAACTCAGGCATACACATACTCTGCTGACATCTACATACATACAGGCATATAGCCGCACATATGGATACGGATACGGTGGGTTAACACCTTAAAAGGGAAAAGTAATAAAAACAAATTACTGCGTTTGGGTTAGTTTTATTGTCGTTTAAGTTAAAGGAGCAGCCGCCCTTAATTAACAGAAATAAATAAACAAATAAATATCAAAATAAAAATAACAGATGAAACAAATGGAAGAAAGTTAAAAATATATGGTAGGCTTTTATCCCAAATTGGTAGTGTAAATCCAAAATGGTTACGAGAAAAAAGCAAATAAAAACCAAAGCGCATATTTTAAATTCTGTGTGTTCTGGGATATGTAGTAAAAGAAAAGGATAGATCTCTCTTGAGAAAAGTTGAAATGGCAACACTGAAAGTCACGAAAGAATCTTATTTTAATGAACGACTGATAAGATCTACAGAACAGGACAAATAAAATAAAAAAAAAATAAAAAATAAAATAAAAAATAAAATAAATTTATTTTCGAATAAAAAAAATTAATTCTAATTAATTTTATAAGGTATATATATTTATTATTGTTATATTATATTTCTGTATATTTTTCATTTATATCGGAAGACATTTCTGCATTGCATTGTTTGGTATTTAGTATAAGATACTCTATATTATCTAATGCGAGCAAATTATCCCACACTTTCTACATAAATTTGTAAAGAGTTATTGTTCCGTTATAATAATATATTCTTAATATCAGATCGTCATATATAAAAATTAATTATAAATATTACCTTATGGTACACTTACAAATAATGATATAAAGTTAAACATGTTTTTCTCTTGAAAATAAATTATAAATATATATCTTTTCTAACTTCAAAAAATTATTTAATTTCTTTAAAAATTTGCCATTTATTTGAGAATAGGAGAAATCCTTTTCGTATTTAGTAAAATCGACTTTCAGTCTTGATATCAGCGGTCAAAAATATGTTATAAAGACTTTAATTCCAAGACTTCAACCTATTTATTGAAAATGTGGGCCTGATTTATTAATTTAATAAAAAGTATTGCGGTAAATGATTAAGACCATTAACTATCTTTTATAAAAAAATAAGTGAAACCCTAAATTTGCATTGAACAGTGTCCGACATATGTATATAATTAGGTACATATATAAATATAATAACATGAAAATTCAAAATAATAGTTTAATACGGTTGAAACAAAAAAATACTTTTATGTATTGGAGACTCAATTACTTTTCGTCTAGTTTTAAAATTAATATCTAAGTGAACTATTTAAGTACCCCTATTAATCAGGACCAATATGTAAAAGCTTTTAACTTAATTATCGTGGTGACCTTTAATAAATGTAAGTTTGAAAATTTTTTTCTCAATTTTCAAAGAACAATACAAAATCGTTTTTAAAAATATTTTTGCAGTCAACTAAATAATACCAACTTGGAAAAAATGTATAAGAAAGCAACAATATTTTAATTTTGTCAGAGCATCACAACGCGACCAATTGACAACTAAAATAATTATACAGCTATGACCTTCTAGCAAAACTTTCCTTATACGGCCATTACAGTGCACTTACAAATTGTATTAATGTAGCTGAAAACCCCTTTACGTACCTTCAATTGACAGCTATCCAATACTCCGTCCACCTAATTGCAGTTACAGAAACAGTTAAAACCATTGCAACGTATTAATTTTGAATTGTGCAGATTGGAGGAGAAATAGGAGTCATTTTAATTTAAATGGCTTTTAATTGAAGCCATCTTAAGATCAACAACCGATTTTTCTAGTCTGTAGCTTTTTATACCTATATTTTTTTAAGTAAAGAAACCCAATGTGGGACCTTTGGTATTTAAAAGAATTTCGACTCTAGGTTGGGAATATCAATTTATCAGTAACATCTACAATTCCAATTAACAATCTTAAGGTAAAATGCTTTCAGAGACACAGAAAAAAAAATCATCGGTCATATCAAATACAAAGATGTGTCATATCAAAATATTATGGACCAACCGTCAAAATAAAATGAGAACTTTGAATGGTATCCTGTTGAAACTAGGTCTCTGGAAAAAAAAAAAATTTAATATATTAATCTATTTGCATTTCGAAGCCCTTCATGGATTGCCATTTGACAATACTTCTCAGAATTGGCCTTACTTTACGATAATCCAAATCAACCCATTCTAATGTACAAGTCTCCAATTTTAAACGATAAACATTAAAGTAGAATTACAAATTGTAAAGGTAATAGCAAGCAATTAATCGTTGCTAGCTTTTCCTAAATTTCGAATTGCAATATTGGGTGTTTGGCAGATTAGGAAACATCTGGTTTTTGTACCTTTTCAAATTTAAATCAATATAGAGTAACAAAAATTTTTGGGTTCATAAATTTTTTTTTTCCTTGAGCCTTGGCTCTCACACTTATCTTTTACAATACAAACAAAAATAAAATTAAAATAAATTGAACAACGTCCAACTTATGTTCAGATTTCAAGTAAAATCAGTCCTGTGAAAACCATACAATATTAATGTCTTTTTATATTATGTATCCGCTTCTCGATGTTATTATATTTAAATTAAATAAAGCTAATCTTAATTATTGCATTAAATCTATTTTGTTATGGGACAACAGTCTCTTCAGCACGTCATTTCTGCATTTTATCGAGTTATTTGAACCACCAGATCTATGCTGACCAGTGCCAAATTCAAAACGTTGTAAGAAAATTGCGTCCATTTTATGGGATCACAATTTTATTTAACCATATACGTACGCAAAGAGAAAATAAAACTGAAAAACGACAGAATATTTGACCCTTTTGTCTTGTAGGAAGGTAACTGGATCCGGTGTTTGTAAAAGTCCAGGGTGATTTCGGTGATGGAACGACGGCAGGTGACTTATTTGTCCTGTCATACCCATTGCGTGTAGGTAATTGCGTGTATACTGAAATGTAAGCATACAAAAAATCTGATGAAATACATTAATTCCACCTGTTATTCTTAAGGAAGATAAAAGGGTTTCCAAACCTACTATGCATATGAATGAACATTTTTAAGCATTAATATCTATAAATTAACATTTTTATACCTAGTGCCCACAGGGTATAGGGTATAAGGGTATTATAACTTTGTGCCAACTTTGTATGTAACCGGTAGAAGGAGGCTTCTCCGACCCCATAAAGTATATATATTCTTGATCAGCGACACCAGCCGAATCGATTTTGCCATGTCCATGAGCTCGATTTTGTTTTCAAACAACAGATGAATTGGATCAACGAATTAAAAAACATGAAATTTCATCAAAAATGACCTAAAGAAGGCCTTATTGGAAGAATGGGTGAATATTCAAGAAGATACTACCAAAAAGTTGGTTCATTCCATGCCGAGACGTCTTAAAGATGTTATAAAGCAGAAGGGATTACCAACCAAGAACTAATTTTGGTGTTAAATTAAAAAAAAAAATGTTTTAAGTGAAGTGAAACGAAATAGTTTCATTTCCTTCTACAGTTTAAATAGTTTTAAGAACCTTATAAAAAATACAAAAAAAAAAGTGCCTTTGAATAAAGAAATGTTTAATTTAAATAAATAAAAAAAAATTCCCTCATAAAATTGTTGTATACGCCTGGGAACAACATTTAAAGTTGACATTTGCCACTGTGCCAACACTTTAGTGCTTCACTGTATGTAATAAATTTATAAGTGCGGAAGTGCTCTAAGCTCGGATGATATACATAGGAGACAATACACATTAAAGTTCATCTATTTCCAACCAGCTCGCACTAGCAGACAGACTCGCCGCAGATGGATAGTCGAGCCTTGAACCGTGGGTTCGAATTCGGGAAACCCAACATATAACTTTTTATTTAATTTATATTTTTAGAACTTTTTTTAAGTCGATCGGAAGGCGAGAGGTTGTTTACATCTGGATCATTCATCAACTCCATTATCAATGTTCTTGAAGTTCGGTCAATGTATTAGTGCCTTTCACTAGATCGTGCTCAAGGAACACAATAGCCCTGACTTCCCTGATATTTTGCGTCTCAGGCGCTTTCTGACGATCAAATTCTTTTGAGAAAATGTACTTTTCTACGTCTTGACCAGTACGTTGGTCTTACACTTGACTTATTTTCAAACCACGTCTCGGATGAAGTTATATATGATAAAGAAGACGTCTCGGATCTATTCCGAAATTAATGTTACCGGAAACATTTCGCCGACCGTACACCATTCTTTTCGAATCATGGTTTCATACTTTCCAAATTTAAATGACCAAATCTATTATGCCAAGTTATTACTTATTCTTCTGTTATATTTCAGTTTTTAGCAAAAGCTTTTTTAATTATTTTTATTTATTATTATTAATTGCTTATGACATTGATATAAAGATACACAGAATTTTTTTTATGAAAACGCGTTAAGTAATTCGATAATATTTTCTTGATAGAAAGTTTCACTCCAATGTAATTTTCGCTTACTAACTTTTTTTTCCTTATGTTGACGAATTAAAAAAAAAACAAGGATTTATTATCACATTGTGTCTTCTTATTGCCATTTTATTTACTATTGTTGTCTCTTTCTGATTTTACCGTTTTCTCTTTCGACTTGAACTTTTCTTTTTCATATGTGCGCGACGACTGCACTTCCACCATTCCTATTTTTCACATAAACTTGAAAGAAAAATTATAACGACAGTTTCATATGGCACTACTTGGTGAATTTCATTGCTTAAATGCACTGAAACACTTCCCGACACTGTCATCACGTACAGCATCCGCTTAAACAATAGAACAATGTGAATACTGGCCAGCTACTTAAAAGCGTCCATTGATTGATATAATAAATCTCGAACGACTTGTTACACACCTATACACTTGCAAGTGTAACCAAAGTGCTCTGTTTTTCTACAATACCATATGTATTTTTTATTTTTCGACCACACACAACTGACAACTGACGATACTCTTATGAATATCATATGAATAACCTTAGTACAAGCTTTGAATTATTTCCGAATTTGTATATTTTGTAGATTTTTAGGGCAATCCGTTTTGGCTTCCGGATGATCGTCGTGGTCGCAAAATCTCCAAATTTATTTTGCAAGACATACAAGGAATATGTGCAAAGTTTCGAGACTTTAGTTCTCTAGACTTTATTTAAAACCATGTAGGAAAGCTACAGTTGAGCGTATCTACTGTGAGATACACGGTACCCAAATTATTTTGGGTGAAATTGGAAAAAGAAATTTACAAATGTTAACAAATAAAGATAAATTTGCATCATGTCCAATGATTTTATTTTTTAAAATTTATACTTTTTACTTTCTTAGTTTTTTTCTGTTTTTCATTAAATTAATTTCGGATATTTATTGTAATTTCTTTCTGTTTTACAGTCATGGCGCCATTTTATTGTTAATAGTGGTCGAAACACGTGGTATTGCGATCGCCGCTTATTATTAAAGGTTGATTGTGATCCAGGGGTCAATCGCCGCCAAATATAAAAGATTGGGAATGCCCAGGAGGTGCCAGGTTACGTTACTTTTGCAAGATTTGTGTGTGTAGAAATCGCATACAATTTAAAATATTTTTTTTTCATGGTTTTATCGCTACTTCATTTAGTTATCTCGTTTTTATTCAAATTAAACAAACAAAAAAATAATGAAAATAAGAATAACAATAAAAGGTTTAATAAAAAGTAGTAAAGAAAATAGTGCCTGCGACAACAATCGCACCCGCGACCCGGTCGGCTATAAGCAGCTTTGCACCCTTTTATTTATTATTAGATTTTACTCAAATTTTCAGAAAACGTCCGCTACAAACCATATTATTTGATTTATCTATGAAGATAATCATGGGTATAGCTTATTTGACGTTATTATATTTATTTAACGGAAGCGTTATTTTGAAACATACTTGATCTGCAACACATTATGTTGTGGTCACCAAATTCGGTAGCACTAGCTCTTATAGTCTCTGAGATCTCTTGTTTCACACGGACGAACAGACTAACAGATTACCAGACAGACAGACAGACAAACGGACAGAGGATCATGGCTAAATCGATAAGCTGGTAACGCTGATCAAGAATATATATACTTTGTGGGGCCATCTTTTACCTGTTACATACATTTTTGACACTAAGTTATAGTACCCTTTATTAAAAAGGGATCCCCGACTAATATGCAGTCAAAAGACTAAGGGATCAAGGTAGAATAGTCGAAAAGAATTTAAGGTCTTGTCCTGATGTCCGTATGTAATAATACCTCAACCCTCTGGTCGGTCCCCTAACACGTCCGATAGCACGACAAATTGAATACAAGTTATTATATAGAACACAGAACTTCGATTTTATTTTTCTAGCATTTTTACTTTTTGAGATTTGACTGCAAAGGGTTGCCCCCTTTCAAAATGAGAGTAGTCACGGGTAGCCACAGAAATAAAAAATCTTTGGGGTTTATTTTTTATAATGGATTTAAATAGCTAAATAGTGGTTACATAAATTTTTTTAGTGTTCCTCCAAATGCTTACCAACTAAGGTGGCATCAGTGGCACTAGCTCCGAAAATCCGAATTAGAATAATTAGCAGGATCGGACCATAATAATTTGAATTAAATACATTATTTTGATAAAACCATATTTATGATGAAGTAAGATTGTAATACTTTAAATCTGTTTTATGTGCGGTGACAATCAAACCGCAGGGAAAATAGTGAGAGATTTAAATTTGGAATTGTTGCGATGTGTCATCTATTCTCTCTACACTCTACACTATTTTCCAATAAAGGAACTTGGACATAAATCATTAAACAAAGGATTGGAACTAAAATTTTCAATTAGGAGAAATACATTAATGTAAATGTCTTAAAACAAAAGTTTGTAAATGCACCTGTACCTGAAATTACATGCAGCTCTGTAATAACTGTGATAATAATTTTAGCTTTGTATGAGTTAGTCAATCTGATGTCCTTAAGTTAATACTTAAAGTTAAATCAAATGCAATTGATCTTTAAAAAATAAATCGGAAATTTTAAAAACCTACATCTCTAACATAGCAATAACTCAAGGGACCTTTCGGATATGTGGAAAAGTACAAAGATCATCCCAATCGAGAATCCAGATTTAGTATTTATAGACCCATAGCCATTTTTTGTTGTTTCACTCACTGTAGCTTTATATCAGCCAGCTATCGATGAAGCAACACACCGAACAAGTTAAAAATTAATTTTAAAAGATTATTAACAATTCTTTCATTTACGAAACAAAAGTAAATAATAAGTAAATAACAACTTATTTCGTATTTTTCTGCACTTCGTTGGTATGGTGCTGAGGCGGTCCTTCCTTCCTGTTCCGCATCCATTATGTTAATTATTTTTTCCTACGCCTCCCAATTAATTATGGGCCATTTTACGCTGGATTAATAAGCAATAATTTAGCTTATTGTCCAGGTGAGTAATGAATTTCCTGTTCATAAGCCTGATTTATCCTCTCATTTATCTTTTC
>VNKC01003995.1:0-17362 GCA_008042775.1 Drosophila pectinifera | reverse complement strand
AAGCTTTTCCATGTCAGTTTTTATTTGGTTAATTAATCTGCATATTTAGTTTGAAAATTAAAAACAATAAATTTTTAGCCAATTTTTGACAATTTTAATGATGTAACCCCTTTTTAAATTTTTGAAAAATTGGCCAAAATTTTATTCCCAATTTTCTTAGGTATTTTATTGTTAAATAATTGTAATTTTAACGGCGATTCGGAATATATATGGCATTTGGCTGTCGTTCCATTTTTGGCTAAATTTTGCTCTCCAGAAGACCTCAAGTATGCGGATATTTGGATCCTTAAAGTACTATTAAGTATGCGTAGTATTAAGTATACGTAGAATTAAGTATACGTAGTATTAAGTATACGTAGTATTAAGAATACGTAGTATTAAGAATACGTAATATTAAGTATACGTAATATTAAGTATACGTAGTATTAAGTATACGTAGTATTAAGTATACGTAATATCAAGTATGCGTAATATTAAGTATACGTAATATTAAGTATGCGTAATATTAAGTATACGTAATATTAAGTATACGTTATACTAAGTATACGTAATATTAAGTATACGTAATATTAAGAATACGTAGTATTAAGTATACGTATAATATATATCCTTGGCTGCCAGGCTGAAACTTGGTTATTTTTCAACAAGTAAAAGTAGATCTAGGCTGCCTTTCGATAAACTCACCGATTAGCTTTGATAACTCACCACCAACTGGCTTTTCCTCGCTTTTCCTCTACTTTTCTCCTCTGGCCCAAGTAAACAAACTTCTGACAGCTAAGAAGAAAAGCGAGCCGGAATTTGTTAGGGGGCCTGGTCCAAAGGACTTTGAGGGGTCCTAAAAGGCTGCCCCGAAAAAAAAAAACAAAAAACATTATACAGAAAGAGAGACAGAGGGAGACCGAGAAATTAGCGACCCTTTTTAGCCGTTTATCTCGCTTTTTATTTGGCCAAGCGCGCTTTTGGCACAGGCCAGCCCTCACGCCGTTTTTCCGTAATTTTGTTTATTAAAAGTTGGCTGACCTCTCGCGCTGACTGGCTGGCTTTCCCCCCGCCTTAGACTCGGGCTCTGGCCCTGGCAAATTAATTTTTCTGAATTTCGTACCATTTTCGGGGTTTGCCAAGTGTCATTAGTTTGCTGTTTGGCAGCCAGCTCTCGCTCTCGGAGACATAGTTAAATTAGCTAAACATTGCGGCGGGTGGTTGTAAACGTTGCACGAAAATCTGGCAAATATTTAGGAGCCAGCTCCAACTGGGCTTCCCCTTTGCACTTCACTACACTCCACCCCACTCCACGTCCCTCTGCTCCGCTCAACTCCATTCCAAAAAGGCGAACAAACTTTTCGCATAAAAATTTAGATAATGTTTTAGGGCGGGCGGCTGCACTGGGAAAGTGGAGAGTGGAAAGCGGGCTTGGAAAAATGGTTGGGGGAAAATGGTTGTCACACACACACACACACACACACAGCGAGGGTTCTTTTCAAAATGCACTTAATGGATTTCGGTGTGCCGGCCAAGTGGGCGTGGCCACACTCCCCCAATCCCCAAATTTGATTTGGTTACAAAAGGAATTTGCGGGCTGGCGCTGGAATCTGTCGGGAGTTTGATGGAAATATGTGCCATTTTTACGTTAAATTTAAACACTTTTTTTGAGCCAAGTCCGCTGGTGCGGAAATAGGGAAATACTGGCCATTAATTAGGTCAGCACAAAATTAATTATAGGAGGCAAAGTATTTGAATTCGGGTTTCATTTGGCTTATTTATCAAATTCAGTTGAGTAATTAACCAAAGAGCTGCCCTTTCAGTAGTTATTTGTCAATAATTATGTTTGCTTATTTTGCCAATTAAAAGTCTTGAAAACCCACAAATATATCCCTAAAATAATCTCTATTGACTATTCAAATTTGCAAATAAACCAACTCTGGGGCAATTGCACAATTGTTTTCCCCAGCAGTTATTCGGCGGTCCAATCAAAGCCAATCGACTTGAAGCCATAACACGGCCACAATGGTGGCTCAATTCAACTTAAATAGAGCCACCACGAAGCAAACTGTCAGAACAATATCGCGTTGGCCAACACCGCTCAATCGGGCCAGACTTTGTACAGCTCTCCGAGGGCGATGGGTCTTCGGGAGAGCTCGAGGAGGAGGAGGCTCCTCCGCCCTAACCAAGTCGGAGACGAACTCGAATGGCACTCGAAGGAGACGGAGGGCGGAGGGCCTGCGGGGCAGGCGATGTCACTTATCAACCATTTATAAACAATAAACGAATATAAACAAGAAACTTTGAGCCAGCTAACGTCAAAATGCATTACAACAAGACCCGGGAATCGAACGAAGCTGACGCTGACTCTGAAGCTGAAGCTGAAGCTGAAGCCAAGGCTAAGGGAAAACAGCTCAGATAAATGGCTGAAATATGGCAAGGAAAATGGTCGAAGGGTGCGCTGAATACTGACTGCCGGCGGAGTGGGAAAATCCTGGGAAATTCCGGGGAAATGGCGGCAAAATTGCGGGGCTGGCTACCAAACATGTCAATGTGAAAAGTTCTTTTCTTGTATTTCAGTCAGCTCTCCCTGCTCCTGCTCCTGCTCCTCCTCGTGCTGCTGGCATTTTTCCCTCGTTCTGTGATTTTCTTGAAAGTTGTTTCCCTTATTGCAAGTTATCGCCATTGGGAGGGCGAGGCAAAAGGACACCACTCAGGACTCAGGACTCGGGACTTGGGCAAGCAAAAAATAAATGGGCGGGCAATGTTGATGTTTTGTTTACGAAATATGAAAGGGAAGCGTATGGCTCAGAAAGGTGGCAAATAAAATGCCAAGACGAGGGTGTTTTCGAGAGACTGGGTTAGTGGCCAAAACGAGGGGAAGCTGCCCAAGAGCGGGTGACGAGTTGGCCCAAAAAAAAAGGGGAACTGGCAACGCACAACTTGAGGCACATTGTGTGCCGTGCGCTTCTATATCAAAATGTATTTCATGCACATTAGTTGCGCTTTTATGAACTTGAAGTTGTCATTGCCCGGCGACCCAAAACAAAACTTGATGTTCCCTTATCTTCCACTACACTCAGCCAAAAAAGGAGCAGGCCAGTGAGTAATTCGTGGAACCACTTGGCAAGTTTTAGGTACATTTCTGAAGAACTCTAGCGACTAAAGAAAAATGTAGGGAGTGTAAAGATCTAATAAATTTTTCCTTTCAAGAAAAACCGAAATTTATACACCTTTGTATTATTTACAGTTCTAAAAATATAAAT
Organism: Drosophila pectinifera; assembly: GCA_008042775.1. Classification (NCBI taxonomy): domain Eukaryota; kingdom Metazoa; phylum Arthropoda; class Insecta; order Diptera; family Drosophilidae; genus Drosophila; species Drosophila pectinifera. The sequence goes on along the minus strand of VNKC01003995.1, from coordinate 14,117 downwards.
CAGTGACTAAAGTGAATTTCTAAAGACTCATTCTTGAATACAAACTCGTTTTTTTAGAGACAATTTCATTCAGTATTGCTGTGTAATTTAAGCAATAAACCTTTTTACTTTTTTCTTTCTTTCTTAATTAATATATTTTTTTTATATTTTTTTTCTAGGCAAATAGAGTCACAAGCTTGCCATTTATGATCTTTTGAAATTAGAAATTTGATATTAGTTAGAAATCTAATTGAAAAACAAAGCTTTACATTTCTTTCCCCAATTTATCAGGTGATTTTTTCGAAGTGTACAACCGCCTTGATCCCCTTTTGATGCGCCATCGTCCTTGTCTTGTCTCGCAGCTGCAAATGACAAGAATTTGTTGCTACTTTTGCTGCTGCCACTGGCAGGACGAAAAGGACGAGAGCCGGGGAGACGCCGCAACGTGGCACCCCTTCGTGGCATGTAAATATTAACTTTAAACAGAATGCGACAGGCCACGGCGCCACGCCCACTTTCTTTCGGTTAGATAAAACTTTTTCCCAGCGCCCGCAAAATGTCCGCCCGCCGAGCGAAACAATTTTTTGAGCAACTTTATGGACTCGACGTCGTCGTCGTCGTCGTCCTAGTCGTCGTAGACGTCGTCCTCCTGAACAAGTTCCACTTGTTCGTATCGTTCGCCAGCTTAATCCGCCAACTTTTCACCGGATTGGGGGCTGTCTCCGGCGGTCGGGATGAGGATTGGATTTAGCGACGGACTACAAAACTTGAAAGTTTTGTAATTGTTAGCGATTGCAGTCACATCCAGCTTATGGACACCCGCAGCAAAACTGAGACGCTTCATTAGGGCCACGCTGTGACACTCTTGGCCCTATCACAGAAAATGTGGCCCGGCCTGCCTGGCCTCCCCCAGCCCCTGCACTGTTAACGCTCTGCTGCACGTGCCAACGTTGCGTATGATTGATGAACTGGACGTAGGTGGACGGAACTGGACGGGACAGGACGGGGTGTGATGGCCATAACGGCCATAACAATAACAGGCAAGGACACTCGGCTGCGTGAGTTGTGTGCCAACAGAGAAAAGGCACTGCAGGAAAATTGAGATATTTCAAACAATATAATACCAAAAAACAGGGAAAAAACAGCCACTTGAAACCTTAACACAATACTTTTCTAAATTAAATACATAAATATATTATATAATGTATATTTAAATAAATTTCTAAGCTGAACTTTGTCTCTCAGTGCAAAAAAGAATATGTGTTCACAATATGGTTAAGTCAGCTCGGGGAAAAAACCATCGAAACTTGAAATACTCTGTCAGAATAATCAAAAATGTTGATAAAGAGAGATGAAGCGATCGCTTTATTGTTCTTATTTAATAGAACACAAAAGCCAGGTTTAAATATATAGAAGAGTTTTCTATTTGTCAGTTTTTCCAGCTGTAATAGGAGGTGGTAATAAAAACTATTTTTACTAAAGCCGTCAGGGCACAGACAAGCCGCAATTCGATTAATAAGACACAATTGGCCCTTTGCTGGGCAAACGTCCGTCTAAATAAACTTCAGACCCTTTGCCAGCAAATCAAATACATGGCTTATGTACTCCTCGCACTCGGACCCAGACTGGTGTATGGGAAAAAGGGAAAACTGGTCACGAACAGTCAAATCGAATCAAATCTAGAGTAAGAAAATCCCAAGAAAATAATCGACATTGAAGCGCAAAACATTTTGCCACTAATGATATTTGAAGGCTGGCAAAATGCTAGCCTCAATTTTCGTTGGCTTTTATTCCCTTGAACAGGAGATTGTCACGATTGAAGGGACTGGCGATGACCAAAGCCAATCGATATATATAAGAGCTGCCTTAGTTATGGTATCGATATTTGAATAGAGTTAATAATATAATAATAAAAATATATATTATACTAATGGAAATGGATAGAGATTTGTCTAGTGTTATGAACCATTAAATATTCATTTCTAATTGATTTTCTATCACTTCACATAAATAATTTAATATTTTACAATAATATTGATATATTTAATAGATAATTTAATATTTAATTTATATTTGTGGATACATAAGTTCTTTAATATTTATTTATTTTATTTTATTTTAAGTTCCTTCAATCTAAGAGCAGATCTGAGAGATCTGTTCTTAATATATAATATATATATATAAAAATCCTGATATTTCAAATGTATTTTCAGTAAGCGATATTTAAATGATTAACTCCATTTAAATATCGATAACTGAAAATACATTAGTAGTAGATAATTGATGTCTAATATATAGCACCATTTAATATAACTTTCTAATAGATTTTTAATCACTTCACGTAAGTGTTTTAATATTTTGACAATAATATCGATATATTTAACCAATTATATAATATTTAATTTATATTAAATATTTGGCGACACATAAATTCATTAATATTTAGGAATTTATCTTAAGATCTTTCAATCTGAAACCAATACTCTAATATTAATATATAATATATGTATATATATCGATAGATTTCGATATTTTCAGCAAAACATTCACTTCCTGTCACTGTAGCCAGACCTACGCATAAAGTGGAAAGATTTTATTGCCTGCACTCGGATTGCAAAGGAAAACAACAGAGGAACGTGGAGAAAATCAATGGAGATTCGACTCAATTTGGCCGAGTTGCATTTTATATGCGACTTACAGTTTATCCCGCTGTTTGCTCACCAATCGGGGCTGAAATGAAGGCGGGCCAAATTGGGGTAGGAGGGAAAGAAGGAGGGTGTACAGAGGATGTAGGATGGGGAACACGCGTCGTATGCGCAATATTCGCTTAATGCACAACAATGACAATACGGCACAATCGGCAATGGTCCCCCAAGAGCCAGGCTAAAAGCGATATTTATAGAAGAGGCGGCTTGAGTTCGTGTTTATTTATTTTGATTTTGATTGAATAAGTGCTAAGGCTAGCCCCATAAGCCACACCACGCCAAGTTGCCCCCTCGTTCCCACGCTTTTCCATCTATTTTTGTACACTGTTTTTGCTTTCCCCCCGCCCTGCCTCGATTCCTTTGACATATTTACGCGCGATTTCAGTCAAAGTCAATGCAAAAAAAAATATAAATAAATAAAATAAGAGGAGAGGGAAAAATAGAAACAAATTTGCCGGAAATTTTCGTACCAGTTTATCGGGCTTTCGTTTCATTTCATTTTCTTCGATTTTAGGTCTTATAAAATATTTAAATGTCAGCGTTTTCCGCATTTTCTCCGAAGCTTGAACGATTGTCGTCCTGGCGCGGAGACAGGCAAACAAATAAGGAGACAAGTGCAGTGGACGAAGGCCAACCAGGAGACAGGAGACGTAAAAACAGACAGGACGCCTTCTGGCCAGGACTCAAGGCCATCAATCAATGGCTCCGATTGTCCGACAGCAGGCGGGCATATCAAGAAATTTCATTTCTTGTTCGTCAAAAATTAAGGAATAATTCCACTTAAGGAGAAGGAAACTTCAGCTGGCATTACCTATTTAGCATTAAATATATGCTATTTGAGTTGAAGAAATAAGTTCTTGCTAGTATACATATTGATACTTAATCTAATTAAGTATTGAGACCGTTGTGCTCCACAAATAGAAGATGCAAATAGGAGACTTCCCCTTTTTAAAATCCACTCGGGGAATAATGCCAAAGTGCTTCCATGGCAGACTGCCTCGTGGCGGGGATCCTTCAGGCAGGACTTTAAGGCAAATTAAGTGGCGCACAGCGAGAGTCTGGTTATTTTCCACTTGGCCCAGGGGGTGGCTTTTCCTGCTCCTGATTTCCTATTATGCATTTTCCCAGCCACGCAAACGCCACGCTCGCAGACCCTCAAGCAAGACCAGTTCCGTTGACCTGGCTGGCCTTTATTCTCATAGCTACTATATTTTATACTATATTCACCACATCCTTCCGTCGAAGGGAAAGGTGCATCTTGCCGTCTCCAGCGGATGTTCAAGTAAATGATCAACGATCACAGAGGGTCTCTGGCCAGGAAACCCTGCTCTCAGAGGGAGTCACAAAATTAAAGGCTTATCAACAATAAGTTAAAAAATATAACAAAAACCAAGTAACCCTAAATTCAATCTGGCCTGAATAGCAGGCTGGCCTGGAACTTCATCAGGTTAGTTATTGTTTATACCTTCAGCGATAGGTTTTGTACTAGAGTTAGGGAACCAGAAATTTCATAAAATAATTGTTAGAAGGAACAACCGTAAGCAGGAGATATTTTTTAACATAGAATAATGAGTGAGACGAAGATGAGTGCATTCCTCACAAGCTCCAAGGGGGCGAACATGTCCCGCTACGAGATGCTGAGGTGGGTCAACGGCCTGGTCCAGGGCCACTTCACCAAGATCGAGGATCTCTGCTCTGGTGTGGCCTACTGCCAGATGATGGCGCTGATCTTCCCCAAGAGCATCAACCAGAAGCGGGTCAAGCTGAACCCCAAGCTGGAGCACGAGTTCGTACACAATCTGCGACTCCTCCAGGACGCCTTCAATCGCCTGAAGCTGGACAAGCCGGTGCCCATCGATCGCCTCGTCCAGGGCAGATTCAAGCACAACTTTGAGTTCCTGCAGTGGTTCAAGAAGTTCTATGACTCGCAGAACAAACAGACTTTGGCCAATAAGCAGGCGGTCAAGCCCGTCAAGCCCGTCAAGCCGCGCTTATTGGCCAAGGAGAAGGGCCCCATGAAAAAGCCAGAGCGGGCAAACACACAGATCTTGGTCAAGGTTCCAGAGATCAGGCTACTCCAGGACGAATCCAAGGAGGAAGCCCCCATCGACATGCCGGAGCCAGAGTCAGAGCCATCGCCGCGCTTGGGGGACACTCTGTCCCTGGAAGAAGCTCCAGAGATGAAGCCCGTCAAGCCACGCTTGGCGGTCAAAGAGGAGCTGTCAGAGTCAGAGGGGCTTGGAGAGGTCAAGGAGCCCGTCAGGGATCGCCAAGAGGAAATCCAAATGAGGGCGGAAAGCGCCATTAATATCCGGGATCTGGCCTACCGGAAGCTGCTCATGATCGAGAAGCTGACGAACGAGGTGAGCGGCGAAGGGCAGCTGGTGAATCTCTGCCAGCGCATCCAGGCGGTGCTTATGGCCCCGATGAATAGCCAGGTCAACGAAGAAGCTGCCATCTCGGCAGATGCTGCATATCCCAATGAGGATATGGATGTATTAGGTATTTTTTAATACTTAATAACTACTTTATTATATATAAACAAATTTGATCATCGCCTATTGGAGGGAAATGTAACAAAATGCTTTCAAGGCAACTTCAATAAAGGCATCAGAGCTAAAGGTCAAAAAAACTAATGGGTATTTGTTGATAATAATTAGAGCAGCTTATTGTCAATTGAAAGGGAAACTTGCAATTTTTAATTCAGGGCCCTGTTGCTGCCAGTAAACAATTAAAGCCGGCGAAGGCGAATTAAATGAAAACAGACCGAAGGCAGCCGAGTTGAAAGCATCAAACAACATCAGCGAGAGCAGCAACAACTCCGCCAGGTAATTATATAATCAGGTGTCCATGACAGGCTTCAGTCCCTCGCAGAGTCTCCTTCACCCGCGGGCCACGCATAGCGGGTGCTGCGGAGTACGGGGCGAGAGGTAGACAAAAGGCCTGGCACAAATTGTAACCTTTGATGAAAGTTTTTCGCAAAAACTTTTCGCCACGACAACGAACTCGATTTTCATTATCAGGCAAAGTTGGCCGCATTTGTAGCATTTTGTTGCCGTTGCCGCATTTTGTGTGTGTGAGCCACGCTAATTAACAGGCCTGCCAGCGACCACTCTGCATCGCCATGCCTCTACCCTAACCCAATCCCTATTTACTCTTCTCTACACTGGAAAAAGAGGGACGAACAAAATATGTATTTAAAAAAATATCGATATTTTTCTGATATATTGATACATATTGAAATTATTACACATTTCCTTTGTCATTCATTCTGAGATAAATTAATGTATACGTTAAAATTTATAAAAAGTACTTATCGTAACATATCGATATTGGTCGATAGGTTTTTTGATATATCGATACATATGGAAATTATTACACATTTCCTTTGTCCTTATTCATATTTCTTCTGAGTGCAATTAAGACATGTCTATGTATTATTCTTATTCATTCTGAGATAAATTAATATATACGTTAAAATTTATAAAAAGAAGATATCGTAACATATCGATATTGATCGATAGGCTAATATTTTCCAGCCACATCGATACATAATATTACGATGAACTTATTTCATATATATATTTCATTATTTAAGACTGAAATAATAATTCGTGCTGAGTTTAATTAAAATATTCATGAAATAATATAAAAATTCGTTAGTGTACATATTTTGATATCAATTTATTAATTAAGTATAGATTATGATGTTCAAATATCGATATTTGCTATTAACCCGGCAATACTCAATATTTAAAAAAATATAGATTGAACCTCTTCTATTGTGAAAATCTCAAATATTTTAAGTATTTCCGTTTTTCCGATTTTATTGTAAGTAAATTTAAAAATACGTTCAATATTATATGGACTATTTCGATATGTTCAATATTATATCGACTGTTTTTATAATTTTAGTATAATGTTGATTATTCCGACATTTTATATATTTTTGCATCACTTCAAATACGAATTTGCTCGCATTTCTCTTGGTGCACTCGCCACACTCTCATTTTGGTGCGGCGGGAAGGCAGAAAACTTTGCCGCTTTTTGCCTAATACGCATGCATACATAATTGGGGGGAGGCCATCGCCCACTCGCACACCCTCGCACACACACTGACGCACACAGACTCATCTATTTCCATATGCATATCAATACAGAGACGGACACACCCACACACACACGCAAAAACCGAGCAACACTCTAATAAACACAGATACAAAGCCTGACGCACGCACATTAATGCGGTGAGCCAAAAAATCATTGAAGCAAAGCAAGTAAAAATTCAGCACAGACAATAAAAACAATAATAGACTTGGCTAATACCCTGCAAAGTATCAGCTAGGAAGTGTTTTTTGTTTCAGGAAAAATATAAATTTTAATCACACAAAGTATATTAAATCCCTTGAACTTTCAAAGCCTTCTAAAGAATATTTAAAAATAGATAATATGTATATATTTCTCTGTATTTTTTATTTGAGTTTTTTTTTTATGAGCTGCAAAGTATCAGCTATGAAGTGTTTTTTGTTTAAGGAAAAATATAGATTTTAATCGCACAAAATATATTAAGTCCCTGGAACTTTTAAAACCTTTTAAATAATATTTAAAAATAGATAATATATATAATTCTCTCTTTTATATTAAAGTTTTAAAGTATTCAAAAGTGTTTATTTTATCCCCGATTTTCCAAGGAACATATAACCTATATTTGCGAACTATTTTCATATTTTGTTTCTAGGAAATCCAGACTACTTTAGGTATTTTCGCACATATCCTTGCGCTCCATTTGTGTGTGAGGTATGAAAAGGCACTTTACTTGGCCCGCCACCCTTCTACTCTGGAGTGTGTGTGCGTGTGTGTGTGCGGGGGGCACTTTGTATCTATGTGCGTTTGTGTTTTGTGTATCCTTTGGCTGCGAAATTGCATTTCATGAATGGTAATGTGCCATGATGCGAACCTCTCACGAACCTTAATAGCCTACGGTCCAGCACGGGAGTGGAGGGAAGTCAAAGGATGCCCGCCCGAAAAATAATGCAAATTGAAGCTAATGCCTTCGAGCAGGCGATATGCCAGTGGACGGTGGAGAAAAAGTCTGATGAGTGCCAATCAGAGTCGGAAATAAATGGTGGTTCAACTCGTTAACAGGTGGGGGAAGTTTCCAACTCAAACTTCTATTTTAAAAGGAGCGTAACTAAGCAGGATTAAATAAGTACAATGCCTACATAATAATAACTTAAATCAGGCTCTTTAATCATCTCTTCGATTGTAAATTGTGGCTAAGTAAACTCTGCCAAAATATCTCCCAAATACATATTACATTTTGGCTGAAACCTGTTGAGATGGCCGCACTTAACCAACATTTCGACATGCGAAGCTTATAACAACTTGAACATTAAAAATAACAATGCCTAAGACATTCTAATGAAATAAATCAGGCTCTTTAATCATCTCTTCGATTGTAAATTGTGGCTAAGTAAGCTATTCTCCCCAATACATATTACAACTTGGCTAAAACCTGTTGAGATGGCCGCATTTAACCAACATTTCGACATGCGAAGCTTATAACAACTTGAACAGCGCACATTTGCCACTAAATTGAATTCGAAAATCCCAAGGTTTCGACACCCTTTGATGGGAGTGTGTGTGGGTCCTGCAGGACCTCTCCAAATGGGCGGAGAATTGGGTGTCAAAGAGCCGAGCTGTTTGCCTGGGCCAAGCAATCGAATTGAAATTGTTGGCCCTATTCGGAAGCCAAGTATTTAGCACATGCACAAATAATTGAAATGCAGCTGAGGTTTCGGCTTCATTTCCTCTGCACTTGCCCCCGCTCGGCTCTCAGTTCTCGTTTATTGAGTGCGCTAATAAATAAATTACCCGAAACCCGTCTGTATATATGCTATATACACATATATCGGCTTGGGAACTCTGGGGAGCGTGCAGGAAATGATCGAAAATTGAATGCAAATACATAATATGCATAAACCAACAACAAGCTGGCATAAATAGATGAACAATTTGCTCATTGTTTTGCACAACAGCAAAAAATGAAGGAGCCAGGCTGGGGGGCGGGGGGAAAACAAAAATTTAAATAAATAATTTCGCTTGATTTTCCCGGGCTGCGTGTGTGCGTGCATTATTTATTTGCCGTTATGTTTTTAATTTTCTATAGTAATCCATCGAAATCATAAATAAATGCAGGCCTTGCCCGGCTTGAAAATCAGCCATAAAAAATAACTAGCATCGGGACTCTGGGTCAGTTCTGACGTTCGTGTCACAGCTGGCCAAACTAGAATCGGAAAATGGGAAACGGCAAGCGGAAATGCGGAAAAGCGGAAAACTGGAAGCCTAAAAACTAAAAACAAAACAGAAACTGCACAAACACGAAAACATCTGCTCGGCTAATTGACTAAAAGTGGCGCCTGTGTGTGTGCTGCGGGTGTGTGCCAAATAAACCCACTTGACCCCATTTTAATGGCATTTTATCACAACATCAATTGCCTCGAAAGGCACTCGCCTCTCTCGCCTACTGAAAAAAACAGAAATAAATATATAAACCAGTCGTTTAATCAGTTGACGCACACAAGTCATATCCTTTTGGGTCAATTGTTGCATTATAAACAATTAATTGTATTTTTGAAAGAAAGTATTAGCCTCACAGAGGGTTTCTGTTATGGTATTCTAAAAGGCCAAGGTGGGAAGTAAGTTAAGAAAATAAATCAGTTATTCTAGGAATTTTTTTAATTTTTGTAGGCAAATTTTAGATGAAGTCTTTAAATACCTTTTGAAGGGCTTGCCTAGCTTCTTGATTAATTGGAATTAATCCCTTTTTGAGCTTTATATTAATAATAATAATATATAGATAAAAGGTAAATTTGCCGAATTAGTTTGCGGTACATAAAACAAACATTCTCCTGAATAATTTAAAATACAAAATCCAAGGCATATTCTTCCCATAAACAGCCCTTAAATGTATGTATTTATATATTAATAATTTTGTGGTACATAGAACAAACATTCTCCTGAATAATTTAAAATACAAAATCTATGGCAAATTCTTCCCTTAAAAATTCCTTTTAATTTATGTATTATTTTATGTATTTATGTATAAATATACATATATATATATAAAAGGTTAATTGACGGAATTGTTTGTTACAATCTCCCTAATAGTTTAAAAAACAAAAACTCTGGCATATTCTCCCCCTAAAAGTCCCTTAAATTTATTTTTTTATTTAATGTAACTCACCTTTGTTTTACGAACGACTAAATATGATTAGAGCTGTAAAGAAAATAACAAAGAATGTAGTTAATAGATTATTTTAGCAAAGTATTTAAAAATGCAAGATAAATATGAATATCTTTATCCTTGAGTCCTTCAAATTAGGACATAAAAACCCTATTTAAGGACCTAAAAATGCATAAAACGGAGGTCTTCTTAACAGCATATTTTGGCCAAAAATGGAATGTCAGGCAAATGCCGTATATGGTCCGATTCACCGTTAAAAGCTTAATTATTTAACTTTAAAATATTGGAAACAAAATTTTTTTGATATTTTTTCAAAATTTTTATACATCATTAAAATTGTCAAAAATTTACAAAAAATAAATTTTTAAACTCAATATGCAGTCTTATTAATTACTTAAAAACTAACATAAAGCTGCTTTCCGAATTGAATTTAAGGCTACTTAGACTTTGTTATGAATATTTTTATCCTTAAGTTGTCCTTAAAATTAGGACATAAAAACCCTATTTAAGGACCTAAAAATGGGTAAAACGGAGGTCTTCTTAACAGCATATTTTGGCCAAAAATGGAATGTCAGGCAAATGCCGTATATGGCCCGATTCACCGTTAAAAGCTTAATTATTTAACTTTAAAATATTGGAAACAAAATTTTTTTGATATTTTTTCAAAATTTTTATACATCATTAAAATTGTCAAAAATTTACAAAAAATAAATTTTTAAACTCAATATGCAGTCTTATTAATTACTTAAAAACTAACATAAAGCTGCTTTCCGAATTGAATTTAAGGCTACTTAGACTTTGTTATGAATATTTTTATCCTTAAGTTGTCCTTAAAATTAGGACATAAAAACCCTATTTAAGGACCTAAAAATGGGTAAAACGGAGGTCTTCTTAACAGCATATTTTGGCCAAAAATGGAATGTCAGGCAAATGCCGTATATGGCCCGATTCACCGTTAAAAGCTTAATTATTTAACTTTAAAATATTGGAAACAAAATTTTTTGATATTTTTTCAAAATTTTATAAGGGGTTACATCATTAAAATTGTCAAAAATTGGCAAAAAATAAATTTTTAAACTCAATATGCAGTCTTATTAATTACTTAAAAACTAACATAAAGCTGCTTTCCGAATTGAATTTAAGGCTACTTTGACTTTGTTATGAATATATTTATACTTGAGTTGTCCTTAAAATTATGACATAAAAACCCTATTTAAGGACCTAAAAATGCATAAAACTTTGGTCTTCTTAACAGCATATTTTGGCCAAAAATGGAATGTCAGCCAAATGCCGTATATGGTCCGATTCACCGTTAAAAGCTTAATTATTTAACTTTAAACTAATTAATTATTAATTTAAACAAAATAATCTAAAAAACAGATAGTTAAAGTTTTGTATTTAATACGATTCCACATATAACAAGTAATTTTTTATTTGAATTTCTGCCCTCGAGGGCATGGATATTTTTGGAAATAACCACAATCGGGGGAATAATATAGGACGCTGTCTCTGCCGTATGAATAATAGAAAATTGCATAAAAAATGCAGCCCCCGGAAAAAGTGGCATAGAGCAAAGCATTATGCAAATATGCAAATAAATATCTCTAAAACATTTGTTTCAATTTCCCCGCAGCCCGCCCGAAGCCCTTTCCCCTTTAGTTTTTTTTTTTTTTTTGACTGTAATCCCGTCGCCGCCGCCGCTCAACCAATTCCACGGATGTCACATCGGATGGCCCACAAACGATTGGATGTGGATGTGGATGTGGCCCCCTAAATCACCCCGAAAATATATAGCAGCATCAGGAGGGGCAGGAGCTATAGCTTCCCCTCTCCCCCTCCCCCCAAAATATCATTCCGGCGGCTGGCTTTGGCTTTTGGCTTGCATAAAATGGTTTTGAGCCTGGCTGGGCTGCTGCTGGAGTACAAAAGGATTTTGTGTCTGTGTCGGTGTGTCTGTGTCCCATAAATTTGCAGCGATGTCATGCATTTTTTTGCACGCCCCTCCCCGCCTCCTCCCCCCTGATCTGAGAGCCCCCAACCACCAGTCCCCCTTGTGTGTGGCTGGCCTTGTGTAAAACATCGCAATTTAGATTTGTTAGCAGCCAAAAGACTTGGCACACAAAAAATGTGTGTGTGTGTGTGTGTGTGTGTGTGTGCATATAGTTTTGTGCATATTTGTTGATTGCCATAATTAAGCCGTAAATGAGGCGCAAGTGGGGGCGGGCGCGGGCGGGTGGGCGCCCCGTTTTGGCCCACTTTTTGGGGGGATGGCTTGCCACATCATTTAATGCTCATTAAAATAACTGCGACGCGTATCCTTCCGCTCTGTCTGTCCCACTATCGTCGCTTCAACTGCCTCCGGTTTCTCCCCCTCACCCACCTTCCACCTTCCACTCCCCCCCCATACATTTTCCCGGTTTTCCCCGCCCCCTCGCCGCCTCGCTCTTTTGGCATTTGCGGCACTTGACATTTTGCGGTGTTTTAATTTGGCGCACGCTCAAGTGCTCCTCGTATTGCCAACAGCAGTGTGGCAGCAGGGGGACTGGGACGGGGGAGGGAAAATCCCTGACGGGGGAGCGGGGGAAGGCGGCTGGGGGCTGGGGGCTAAGCCGGCAAATGAATTGCAATAAGGCTAACGGCATGCCCCGGCGGATAACGAGCTTTGATTGCCAGCCGACAGTTGATGGAATATCATGCACACGCCGCCGCAGCCCGTATTCCCACCTCGTCCTTAGGATCGGGGGGGGCCTGCATTTGGTGATAAGTTAAAACATATCCGGTAATTGGTTTTTAGGTTAACGTGTCACATGTCAGCAAATACCGCAGGCCCCTCACTAAGCCCCGTTTAATTAAATGGTTAAATGAATTAAGAGGGTCTAAAGGGAGCAGCTGAAAAACAATTAAAGATACAAAGTAGAAGAACTCCGCCAAAAAATAAACATATCTCTGCCAGTTATGATTAGTATATATTATTGTATAATTTCTAATGTTTAGACCACAAGTCGGTAAGCTAACTTAAGGAGTTTTAATGATACTTATTTAGCTAAATACTTGTAGAAATACTACACCAAAAAATAAACATTTCTCTGGCTGTTATGATTACTATATATTTTTGTATAATTTCTAACGATTACAAATTACTTAAGGAGACTTATTACTACCTATTTAGCCAAATACTTGTATTATCCTTTCTTTATCTTTCTTTACCATTTTTAAACACATCTTTAAAAGAGAAACTAAAAGTTCTGTTTGACCCAATTGACACATAAATAACTGCGGTAAATTACATTTTTCATAAGCAAATGTCCCCAGCCACATAGTTGTGCATTTTTAATGCAGGATTACCAGGGAGCCGCCAAGGAAACGGAAATAAACCAAAAAATAAAGAAAGAAAGCTGCTTTCGATCCGCAGTATTTATAGGGGAATTCCTTTAGAAATTCCACTGCATTTCTCGAGTGTGTGTGAGTGCCACGAAAATATCAAGTTGATGTCTTTTGGCGCATTCTGCCTCAGAGTCTGAGTCAGAGTCAGAGTCAGAGTCACAACTCGCAACTGTCACTCATAATTTGGCCAAAGTCGGGGATACATTAGTGTGATGGGGCCAGGAGGGGGGCAGGATGAGAGGGGCTGGGGCGGGCTTCATACATTTTGAATGGCATCGACATTAGGTAGATGAGTTGGGTGGCAAGTAAGAGGCTTTGGTGTCTTTTATCGCCTTTTCATCGAAGTTATCTTGCATATTGCATGAGTCGTTCGCCATATGGAAATTTATGTGCGCCCACACACACACACGCACACACACGCACAGCCGCACACTCGCACACTCGCACACGAAAATCGTTTAAATTCGAACGTGCTCGAGTGTGAGTGTGCGCCACAAACATGTCCTTATACATCCTCATACATCCTTATCGATATGCTGCTGTTGCTCCTCCAGCTCTCAGTGTGTGTGTTGATGTGGCTTACTCAGTTATAGATTTCTTAGGGGACCCTGTTTATTATCCTTTTTTTATATCCTCGCTGGCTTCTATTTTTCCCTGTTAACACTCCTTCTTTTTTTATGTACAGCATATTATTTTCGGGTTGTATGGGAATTTAGACAGTATTTTCTAAAAACGGGATAAGGTCATCAGATTTGGAACAAAAAATAGAGAGATTTAACATTAAATATATATAATATAAAATA
>VNKC01003992.1:0-10853 GCA_008042775.1 Drosophila pectinifera | reverse complement strand
TCCCGCGCTGCGGTCTTATTTTGAGTATCGGTGATAGCCGAAGTTATGGGTAATTAAAATGTTCACGACGATGGCCGGAGTTTATGGAAATAATAAGACTTTATCGGCGACGGCCGGATTTGATCGTTCTATGAGCGATGTGCTCTTTATTGTATCCAAAATTAAACTGATTGACAAATGTATTTTAATTGACCAAGAAAACTTAATGCTAACAAAGGCGACTCACAGCGGCCACGCAAATCTGCTGTGTTTGCCGACTGTGCACGAGTATCCGCCCAAAATGGTGCATCAGCATCTTGGTCGTACTTAGCTTACTAAATATTTCCCACGGCTCTAGCTCGTGGACTTATGGTAGCTTGCACGAGCATCCGGCCAAATGCTACATCAGCAATTAGCCGCACAGCTCTGGCTCGTGAACTTAAATTAACTTATGTTAACTTATATATCTTTAATAGCTGCGGCAGGTGTGATGTTGAGATTAATATATAAAGTGTTAAGTATATGCTTTAAGTTCTGGCCATCGACACATGGATCTCCATATATACATAGATCACCATGCCATGTTTGATTTGACATGCTCCGCAATCGACCTTTAACGGCGTTACCTCCTCTCCAATGGTTACATATGTTTTCAGGTTTTAGGGCCTGCCTTTAAATTCCAACCTTATTGCTAATATTTCCCATGTTAATCCCACGATTATACTCATTTTAAGTAACCTTCCGCATAGGACTTCTTATTTCAAAACCTTTTTTCCCTAACCGAAATTCATTTGACTATAGCGGAAGTGGGCGGCTCAAGTTTTGAATCAAACCTAATATGCTTGCAACAGATTAGCATGTTGTCAGCAAATTTGAAAGTCTTGTCCTTATAAGTTCTGAGATCTTTTGTTTCAATCGGACGGATAGACGGACATGGCTAAATCGACTCTACTGTATGGAGTCGGTTCGTACTAAGTTATAATACCCTTGTACCCCACGATGCCGGATATAAATGCTTTGAACGCTATAATCGTAATTCATTCTTATTATCAAACATAAAAACAAACATATAAAAACAAAAATAAAACATATATATTAATTATAAGTATAAAATATGTATGATGTTTGACTGTTAATAATAAAAAGTTACAGTTATACAAATTCGACCTAACTAACAAAAAATCTGTATTAAAAATTGAATATATATTATCCGTTTAGAATAATAAAGAGGAACATATTAAAAATAAAGATTTAGTATGAAACTATTTAATTTTTTGATTACTGTTTTATGTATTTTGTTTTTATGTATACTGTTTTTTTTTTTTTTTTTTTTTTTTTTTTTTTTTTTTATACCTATTTACGCCAATAACATTTATTTTTGTCTGTCGTACATCCATTACATTTTGTAATTTATTTATTTATATACGTAGTGGGTCTACAATCTTGAATTTATAATTATTGCGCAGTCACATATGCTATATAAATGCAGAAATAAATATTACGAGTTTTACTGAACTTCTAATTTAAAATTTAAACGATTTTAATAATTTCTATTAGCTCAAACATTGAATTTTGATTGAATAGAATTTGAATTGAATTTTTAAGATGTGTTTTATTCTTAAGATGTGTTTTAAGGATGTTCTTGAATTGTTCTCTAGTAATTATGATTTTATGGAGGAGTGTAAGTAATTGGCCATTAGACTAGTCTATAATACAATATCAATGTCAAAGATATTCGTTCGTCGGCGAATATAATTTTTTTTTTCAACACTGATAACGCCGACTATAAGTTTTTAGTAACGATTCCCAGCACAGTTAGCAAAAAGTTCAGTTTTATAGCTCACACTTGGCCTGACGACCGTTTTGGTAGTCGAATGATAGGAAAGATACATTTTAGCGTCATATGTAATTGCCGTAAAAAACCGTATGTCTTTCCGACTGTTTTGTTGACATGGTCGGACCATAAAAGCTTGGGGTTAAGCGTAATACCTAGACTATTACCAGAGGTCACATATTTAATTTGCTCAATCTGGAAGACTTTTAATATTCTTTGTATATATATTTAATATATATTGTAACATATCCATCAACAAATCCCAAATATAAACTTTTGTCAACAAATAATTTCAGAAATTTAAATGTAACACAACAGTCACTCTCGCATCCCATCCAATACAATAATACTTAAACATAAGAGAAGAAGATAAGGTTTCATTCAAACAAAATCTGTAATATAGTGTTAATTTTAATCCACAATCTGAATAAAGAAGCTCAAACGGATCTAAAGATCAAATTCTATTTTTTTTATTTACCGGGACTCAACATCTTAAATAAATCCTAACGAATCAAGTAAAATCGAAAGCTTGCTGATTAATTAATAGTATTATTCTATCCAACAAGAATATCCAGATCAGCGCGTGGAATAGTCCACAAACAATTTAATCGTCTAGGCTGCGAATGTTTATTAAAAGTTCCACAAAAGAACCTGTGTGAAGATAAATTTTGTGTGACCGTTTTAATCGACCACGTTCAGTTAAAAAGCTGAGTGGCAACCTAACTTACAAAAACATAAAAGATCCAACACCTGTGAGCAGATAAAATATTTTGTGAACGTTTCGATTGACTACTGTGTAAATCCAATTTAGACAGTTCAAAAGTTGAGTGAAACCAAAGTAACACAAACTTTAAATATAAAACTAAAATTAATAATAAACAACGAGGAAAGGTACAGTCGAGTATTATCAAATGTGAGATACTCGGTACCCAAGACATTGTGGGTGGAATTTACATGGCTAATTCACTTCGTCTAATTATGCTCAAAATGTTGACAAAGGTAGCTATACATCGAGCAACACCGAAATAGGCCAGTGTTACTAGGAACATTTTGAGCAACACCGATTGGAGTGGTCTACTATCCCTTTAACATACATTTGAAATCCTCTATCCCAATAAAAAAGCACAGATTTATTGCCAAAAGTGTGGCCGCGGCATGTTACATAATATAAGGTATGGGCCAGGGGCCTGCATGCCATTACTTTTGCTGAATCAAGTCCCGCAAAATCCGATGAATTCTTTTTTCTAATTTTTATTTAATTTGCTTGCTTAGTTTTACTCATTTTATTAATTAATACCATTCATTTCAGTTCTGAGAAAGTGGGAAAATTTAAAAAAATGTTTTTTAATTTTTATTTAACTTGCTTATTAAGATTCTCGCACCAAAACTCGTTCGATCGTACTTAACGAATGAAAACTTTTAGGATAATGCTATTCATTTCACACCCGGCTAAATTTAATTGGCTGTTGATACTGATCCAGAATACATATACTTTATAAGGCCGGAAATAATCTCTTCACTGCGTACCAAACTTGTGACTAAAATTATAATCATATAATTAAATAATTAATCAGTACATTTGGGTACAATGAGTTTCTTGCGCAATGATATTGCAAGTGTGCAATAATATTTTGGGCAAAAATTGTTGTTGTTTTTATTTTGTATTTAAAAATATATAAATTTGTAGGGCATTACCTTATAAACAAGGGGTTCAGTTTTCATAATAATTGCAAAAAATATTCGGTCGCGAACATACGAAAAAAGTTGACTATGGCATAATCTAGTAAAATGCATAAATCTGTGAATTGAAACGGAATATTATAGGTCGATCAATTTAAGAGTCTGAATGTAGTATTCTAATGAGTATATTTTATAATTTAACTAAGTAAAGATCGTGAACGTATGGATCGCGAACGAACAATTTTTCCATATGTTTTCTACCTCATGTTTTCACATGAATAACTATATATTTTCTTGAGGAACAACTCCTTAATAGATTGCAATAAGGAGTTTTTGTAGAGAGAGAGCAGATATATCATATGTTTTGCATGCGAATTATTTAAATATATATGTATATGCCTTTAGAAGTAGCTAAAAGTGAAGAAATATAATTTGAACAGGTCAATTTCCTCGTAAAGTCCACTGAAATATACTATGGAACCATTGTATTATGCAAATGTATTTATAAGTATGCGCAAAAAATACAATGATTATGTACATTTTATTTTTTAGCCCTGGTTGGCGGGAGAGGTTTCATATATTTTTTTATTTATCATATTTATACTAAATAAGGTGGCAACATTCTCAGAAAATCTGAATCGGAATTATTCCTCAGAAATCAATGAGCAATTTAGATATGTGATTATAATATAAAAATTATATAATATATAATATAAAAAATAAAATATAAAAATTCCTTTAATAACATGAATATTACGATTTGCGTTTTGGCCAAAAACTTTCGGTTTCGTTTTTTCGCAAACCTTTTGTCATCATTTTGTTATCGGAATGTTTAATAGTTCTTACTGCTCAAACAACCGAGGTGGTTGTTTTCAGAAGTTAGTGTCCTTTTTTTTTTAATTACTTAAAAATTGGTTTAAAGCTAAGTAAAGGCAGAAATTGTTTATTTTTCGGCCCAAGGGGCTGCTACTCTTTCAACAGCTTCAATTCCAGTGGTTTCAATGACTTTTATACCTATTTTAAAAAGTAAAAAATTCATTTAAACAATGAAGTTAGATATGTTTATTTATTAAAACCTTATTTTACGTTTCCCCAATAATATTAATATCCACAATTTCATTTTATAAATTTTTCGACCAGTCGTTTCGGTATATATATTATATATTTTTTATTTGCGGCAACCGGAACACCGACATTCGTTTTAAAAAGTAAAGAAAAGTAAGAAATTTGCGAAAGTGAAAACCGGAGCCCGCCTGATAATTATACATGAAACAAATTTTTGGAAAAGGAAGGGTTGTTTTATGGTATATTTAATCATATCGCTTTTAAAATAGTGTACTCGATTTCCATGATATACCCGGTCTGAGGTACGGAAGACTCAAATTGGTGCGAAGTTGAAGAAAACGCGATTTCTGTAGCACCCAGGTATAGCTGAATTATACGTTTTTAAAGATTTTTGCGGGCAGTAGTGGGTGTGGCCAAATTTTGAATCTTGAAAGATGTCACTAAATTTGGTAGCTCTAGCTCTTTTAGTCTCTGAGATTTAATATTTCGTTCGTGGGAACAGTCTGACATGGCAAAATCGACTTGTTTGGTGCTACCAAAGTTGGTGACAACATTCTTATCAGTTGCAGGCAAATTAAGTAAGTGTCAAATTTTGCCACGCCCGTCTTGTAATAATAAACATGGAAGTCATTAAACAATCAATTTTCGGTACATGTTGAACTTCTGCAACATCTACATTTGTAATTTGTAATAGTAAGACTTGCCTACATTTGTCGACAATTTCTACTGCTTTCCGCCATGTTTAAGAAAAAATTTTAATAAATTTGAGCATAATTAGACAACGTTAATTAGACATATCAATGTGCCTTTTAATTTCATATACAAAATCCTTGGGTAACGGGTATCTCACAGTCGGTGACACTCGACAGTAACTTTTCTTCTTGTTTTTTAACATATTCGCATATAGCTCGAGATATAGTAAGAAATCGTATAATTCAAAATTAAAGGTTGTCACCTTTATCGATTGGTGTAAGGAACCAGTGTCTACAAGTTTTTGCATTCACTAAGATACACTACGCAATGATCTTGCTTATGAGCATTTCCAATGAAGTCATCTTCCATCTTGTTAGTACTTGTTGTACAATCATCTGCTTACTGTGCCTCTCTCAATCCATGAACCAAACTATCTGTCACAACGAAAGTCGATATCCTGCTTAATGCATCTACGTATCCTGACCTCTGTTCAATTTTGTAGTCGAAATCTTGCACTATAAGCGGAATCTCCTTATTTTTCATAGTCATAGCGAAAGCGTACCCCAGTCAGTGACAATTTTGGATTTGTTTCCATATAACATAAACGCGCCACTTTTTCAAAGCTCCGATAACCACCAAAACTTTGAGTTCATAAGAGTGTTCGCATGGTTTGGTGTTCCGACATATTTAGAAAATTGGATGGCTTAGCAATTACCGCCCTGACTTAAATGATCTAGTTCAAGCACAAAACCTGTCTTGCAATCTGTGATTAGCATGCACAGGCTCTTAAACTCGTTCATCAGCTACATACATAAAATTTGTCCAATCTTTACATCATATGCTTTTACTTCAGAACCAGCTTGAATACCTTGCCTTTTTAAAAACCCAGTTCCTATTTTTGTGACCATCATGTGGAAATTTTCCAAAATTGCTGTGCTTAAAATGGCATCAAACTTCATGTGCTCGTCTGGAATCACGCGGATTTTGATCGACATTTCAATACAGCCAATATTGACTGCTGCTTTAAAACTGCCAAAAGTCAGCACCTGACTTTCTCCAATCCCCGTCAAAACTGGTTGCCGTCCCATTAGACTGCCGACGCCAATGCCTAGTATCAATTAGATTTTTGAATTCACCACTCGTGCTAAAAATTTCTGCTCAAGACCATAGAAGATTGTAAAAAAGCTTGCTTTGAAACCACTTTCTCCTTCTGAACCACATTTGTTCCTTCGTATTTACATAAGCCCCGGTCCTACATTGCGTCTTGGTTGATTACATTTGAAACATTTCTCTCTAACAGGACAATCTCTCTTCACATGTAAAAGATCTCCACAACGGAAACATTACTGATCCGAATATACCGTAGTTTCTTTGGATACCTCTTTCGTACCCTTAATGCCTTGAATAGTGCAATGATTTATTGACTTTGATGAGCCTCGTGATTTTTGATATACGTCGATCTGCAAAGTCAACTCCAGGCTAGTTTTCTAGCCTGATACAGCATGGATTTATTTGATCTTACATGTGGGAAACCTTCTACGAAATACTCAATGAAACTTTATATCAATTATATTTCGCTTGGAGGAAATATGTGGTTTAAGTTTAATGTTGGTGGGCAATATACCGGTTGAGCCCCCAAAAACGAGGGGCTGCCATTGGTACAATCGGAAAATAAAAGGTAAAATCTGTATAATTTCGCTATTTTTTGCACATATAGGACTCGAGATGTTATTATTTATTACGCTTTGAAAAATAATTTTTGATTTTGATCAAAATCGGATTACTGTGTGATAAGCTTTTCAAGTAGTCTTTTCTAAGAGAACAGCTCGGTTATATAAATTACAACTTAATTATCTCCCTCCTGTCTTGTTTGTTATTGAATAAATACATCGATTTTTATTGCAGACTTTAACAAGCATTCCTGCAGTACAACCCTTTTTTTTTTGTTCATATAATGTTCAATTATTAAGAAGTGTATGGAACTGTGAAACATCTTTAATTTTATAAAATCATTTAAACAAATTATATCTAACCAAGGCAGATGCTCGACCCAAAAGCGGATTTGGGGCCTGGCTTGCAATAAAGTCAAAGTAGAGTCCCATATAGAAAATGAATGCAGTTTAAAAACTTTAGAATTTTTAATTACATGTGTGGTCAGTGGGAGCAGCAAAAACTTATTTTTTCCATAATAATAAGGCAATTATTAATTATTAAAGAAAAATTGTTATTTATAATTTTCTTTTTTTTTAATTATTAGTATTAAAAGGGAGTGTAATTTTGCATATATCTTACTTTTATGGAAATTCCGATGATTAGTCTCCGGCGCTGAAAAATCTGCGAAAATCACGAGAATAAATCTAATTTAATAATAAATTTTTGCACCAATCTGGCCTGTATATGTAGCTAGTTGATACCCAACCAATATACCTTCCTTTCATCAATTTCTAACTTAAACTTCCAGGTACTGTAATCATTATAATTTTTAAAATATAACTTAAGAAATAATCATTATATAATGAGTTTTATTTTTTGCTCATAAAATAATGATTATTACGAAAATATAACTAAGCTAAAAATCAATATATTTAAGTTTAAAATAAAACTCATGAAATAATGATTATTTTGTAATCAATATATAAAACTCATAAGGTAATGAACATTTTACGATTTTAATTGCTCAGAAATTAAATTCAAGTTCAAATATTGTCTTTATCATGGGATTGGTATTGATTTATAATGGAAGTATAAAAATTGTCAGTGAGTAAAGACGATTATATATAAGACGACATCCTTATTCCAAGGGTAAAAGCTATATAAGAACTTGAGTTTTATTTTTCAGCAATTATAATGAGTGATTTTTAGAATTTAATATAAAAAAAATCAATTATTTACGGTCTGTGGAAAACTCAGAACACTACCTTTATGAATATTCGTGGTATTACATGTAACTGTTCAGAAAATTATATTCTATGGAAATTGAATTATATCTAACTGCATTCCTCACATTGTCAATTTCTGAGGAAGCACAAGAGGCAAGAAAATGGGAAATACGGAGTTTTCTAGAGTATTTATCATTCGCTTAACTACCCTCCCGCCTCGTTTAATTAAAGTTGTTCATATATGTGAGAATAATTAGACAAAATGAATGGACACAAAACTATTGGGGACCAAGTATCTTACAGTCGGTCACACTCGATTGCAGCTTTCCTACTTGTTTTCTAACATATTTGGATATAACTTGAGATATAGTAAATGTATACGATTTATATTATATATATTATATATATATATATATACTATATTTAATATATTCTATATCATATAACTGCCATAAGAATGAACAAAAAGTTAAATTGGAATATTGGCTCAACAAAGCGTCTAGGTTTTAGATATCCATGTTTTACACAATTTCAGTTAATTTATAGTTTGGGAACTGTTGGGTCTAATTACAAACTGCAAAGGTATGCAAATTTCGGCTGTTCGAAAATGATTTTTTCTGCTTTCTTATTAAAAATACTATCGGGCGAATTCACTACGATTTCTTAAAGTATTCCCTGCCAGATACTAAAGCCACAGCTCATTCTTATTAGATTTGATAAATGCCTAAAAATATAAAAATTCGTTATTTTTCTCATTGTCTTGCAAGCAAGCAAATAAAATAAGCGAAGTGTACTCTGTTCATTGAGCCATTGTAACTCAAAATCAGGGACTGTAAATTTCTTAATTATTGCCATGCAGGGTATAATATATTGTAGTCATTTACGACCCTATATCACCTTCAACAGCTGAGTTGATTTAGCCATTCCAGTCTATGTGTTTTAACGCAAACTGTCCGTTTTAAAGATATATGAATGAAACCACACAGGTAGTCTTCCTTTTATTGTAGTTAGTTATAATTCATCTTTAGAATCTCTACTCTACTCTAAGATGTGGTGATTTCTCTTGATTTCAGAACGGTTTTAATTTTATAAAAATCGGACTAATAGTGTTGCCATTGGAACAATCGAAAAATGAAAAAGAAAATCAGGGTAATTTTGATATTTTTTAACATAAGGAACTTGACCCGAGATATTACTATTTTTTACTCGTTGAAAATTAATTTTGGAATTTAATCAAAATCGATGGCTATGTCATGTAACCTTTTCAAGTATGCTAATATCACATTTAGTTTTGTGCTGTGATTGCTTGCCTTAGCATTTTTGTATTCCTCTTTGTGCAGTTACGCCGCTTCTGCATCTCGACAGCTTAAGCTCACTAACTCTCGGTCTCTCTCCTTTACCATACATAACGTAATGGTAAATCACTATAACGTCTTTTAATATTGTCTGTGTTGTTAAATCCAGCAAGAAGGAGCCTAGTATCGGTTGCTGACTTTGTGATAATATTGTGCACGCAAAAATCCTTGGCTTTCACTACTGCTGCGAGACTTGTCGCCATGTTGAAGGGAAAGTTATATCTTATATGCGGCGAACAAAGAAAGTTTAAAAGAGCTATTGATTACTTGTATTAAAACTAACGATATGCTTTCGGCGCTTTACACTTAGTTTAATGTCCTTGTTCACGCCAGGAGGGCCCATAGTGTGGGGAGCCAGCGCTCGCAAACTCTCGCTCTCGCTCACGTTCGCTCTCTCGCTCTTCGTGCTCTCTCTCTTCCCACCTACACCTACCGCGGAAGCTCACCACTCCGCGCTCCCCAAACTTTGTTAGTTGTAATGTAAGTTAGTTATGATTTACCACCTCAGAACAGAGGTTCAAATAAAAGTGCAGTGAAGCATATTAAAAAGTGAAACGACCCCGCCGTTTTTCTGCAACATATTTCTTCTACGAGGGATTCCAGCACTTCGGAGTCCTTAATTTCCCAGCACGCCAAAGACGATCAACGGCTAATAATCCGCCCACTCCATTTCATGGTCCTTTAAGCCGGATCAATCCTGATCACCAGTTCCAGAGCTCCACCGCGGAATAATAAAGGTAAGTACGGACTTAATCCAAAAGACCAAATCCGAGTGTCTTGCTTCTGTGTAATAAAAGTCCAAAGTCAGACTTTTCCATTTCCCTTTGCATGTCGCCATGTTGCATTTTTTCATCGGCGTCGAATTTTTTCTCCGTGTATAAAGTGTGAATCGTGCATAACATACGCCCAGCCGCCGTTTACAATTAAATTCATTTAAAGTGCAACCACAAAGTACTTTGCCAAAATCGGCCCCCTACGTTTCTTTTTTGTGCACTGTGTTCCCGCTGGTGTCCAAGCGTATGTACACATATATACAATCACCGTTCAACACACATATATACAAATTTCATAACGGCCACAAAACTGCAAGCAATTTTTACCTTCGTAAAATTTACATACATAATTCATGCAAATTTACATTACCAAATACACTTACAAAATTATTTGAATAAATATTTATACATAAACTCTACATTTATGCATGTACATTTATTTATACATTTACATTTATTTATTTTGGTCCCCACACATTTACTCATCCCAACACACAGCAAATTTACATAAAGAAATATTTATCCGCAGGCATTAATATATAAAGAAATAAAATATAAATATATACAACATACTATTCCCTCATTTGTTTCAATT